>JABSTT010001913.1:0-64561 GCA_013339685.2 Hyalomma asiaticum
ATTTTGCACGTGTTTCCTGGCTTCCGTGCACGGAGGGCGTCAACAATACGTGACCAGAAAACGAAAAAACTTGCACCGCCGCAAAATCATGTCACTCCTTTAACGAGTGACATGATTGCACCGCCGTCAATCATGTCACTCCTTTAATAAAACGTGGCACTATACACACAGCTTGGGAAATTATTTCCCTACGGCTAAGTATAAAGAAATCTAGGAGAAAGAGTATAAAATATAAAAAAATGAAAGAAATAAAAGTGATATAAGTGATCGATTTACGCTGAAGTAAAAGGAGTACTTTACGTTTATCATTCCGGAGGGAGTCCTTAGTGGAGAAAGAGTTTTGGTCCACACCAATACATGGCGGTATGCCTTGTAGCCTCCTGAGATGTTTCTTTGACAGCGTGACATCCAGCACGACACATCCCGTTCGTAAGGCGGCACGTTCACGCCCCTATAGAGAATCAGTCGCTGTCCGCTGCCCAGCATCTGCGATAAATGCAATGTAATTGTATTCTTGTGTGGCGACACACTCTGCGCTTAAATTCCACGCAGCCTCCCCCTCACTATCATTAGGACCGGTGTCATACGGCTACACGCCGCACTGCGATAAGCCACAGCGCCGCCGCAGCATCTTCCGAGTTTACGTCACCGGCGGTGGCCACAAAACCCAAGCTGCCAAGCTTGATAGGGGATCACTCCTTCGCTGTCCGGACGAGCTTAACGTCGGTATGCTCGCCCCACTGCTGCTACAAAAACAACAAACAGTTGTTTCGTTTACATGCTGGGATCCGTCCTTCCGTCGACCAGACGATCGCACACTTGTTTATTCCATAATATTCTTGCCACGTGGTAGTATGCTGCTAAACCTTGTATGTACAACCGTGTCCTGTCTGGGGCCTGTGAGACTGGCTTCCAGTAGGAAGAATACTAAATAAAAACAAAGGAATTCTGCAGATCCCACGCATTTATTTATTTATTTAGAATACCCTCAGTGCCAATGGCATTACAGAGGGGGTGGGGCAAAAATACAGAAAATTGGAAGTAGTTCAGAAACAGGTCACAATGCAAAAAAAAAAAAGAACTCAGAACAGTTCATAAGTACATTTCAAAAGATTACAAGTAGTTATACAAATTATAGCGGCATAAAGAAGAAAACAAAATACATGATACATTAATTATAAACGAAAGTCGAAATTCGGTGTATCAACGAAGATAGACACTTGATATAAGTATAAATGGCGGTGCCTATAGTTTAAAAAAAATTTAGCGAAAGATATCACGTATAGCTTCTTTAAATTGGTTAGTATCCTTGATGGTGACAACATCTGGAGGAAGGTGATTCCACTCATCACTTGTGTGTGGCACAAATGAGTGAAGGAAAGAGGAGGACCTACAAGATGGAATGCCGACTTTTTGTTGGTGATCAATGCGAGATGATATGTGATGTGGAGCCGAAAGGAGTTGGTGTCGTAAAAGGGGGTGGTGATATATCCTATGAAAGAGAGAGAGGCGCGCGATTTTACGTCGTAAGGCTAGAGGTGGTAATTCTAGATTAGTTTTCATTAAACTGATGCTAGCGGTCCTGTTATAGTTAGATGAAATGAAACGTGTGGAGTTGTTTTGAATTTTTTCTACTAAATCAATTAATTTATGCTGACCGGGGTCCCATACAGAGGCTGCATATTCTAGTTTAGGCCGGATAAGTGTTTTGTAGAGAATTAGTTTGAGGGACTGTGGTGCACGTGAAAAGTTTCGTCGGAGATAGCCGAGTGATTTGTTAGCTTTGCTTGTAAGGTATGCAATATGCGTGTTCCAGGTAAGGTCAGATGAAATGTGGACACCAAGATATTTGTAAGATGAAACACAATCTAGAGGGGTGCTAGCGATATGATAGGCTGGTGGAGGGTTAGTACGCCTGGTAACGCGCATTGCCTTGCATTTAGTTATATTTAGTTCCATCTGCCATGTGTTACACCATGCACTGATAGCGTTAAGGTCAGATTGAAGAATGGTTGCGTCATTGTTAGAAGTTATTTCTCTAAATATTACGCAGTCGTCAGCGAAAAGATGAATATTAGATGAAACACAGGAAGGTAAGTCATTAATATAAATTAGAAATAAAAGCGGTCCCAAAACAGAGCCTTGTGGAACGCCCGAGTAAACGGGCCTTGAGGGTGAGTCAGAGTTGTTAGCAGAAACATACTGAGAACGACAGGACAAGAAGGATTCAAGCATTGTGGGACTCAGTGTTATGCGAAACAGTTAACAAGGAAATTGACTGTGACGAATCGTGGCATTCAGCGTAGCGTTACGAGTAGGATGAACGTCTTTGTCTAAAGTGTATGAGTAGGAGTATTCTCAATGTGGGCTGAACAACAAACTCGACAGTACCGTGGTTGCTAAATGCCATCTCAAGTTAGGAAGTAAAACTGGCACTTGTTGGCGCATAAGACCAGACGTGCTTTACAGAATAGCTATACCGGCTACTGTGAGCCCATATGCGTACCATGAGCGTAGTTCGTTAAAGTATTTCTACAGAATGGAGCAAAGCTAAAGAAAAGCATGCCGAGTGCTACGTATAGCTCATTACATCGCTCTGACAGCGCTTAGCACACGCTGCACGCGCAAGAAATGTTAAAGAAGAACCATCACCAGAGCTGCTGGTGCATTAGGTATATAACTATACCTCGTGGGAGGAGCCGCCGTGGTTCACTCTAAAAACTGGAGCCGGTTCCGCAGGAGTGAAACGACCGAGCTACTCTTCAGGGCATTGTTCTACTCTCGCAAAACGTCGGATGGAGTGAAATGTCCATACCTCTAGCGGCATGAGAGACTAAAATGCAATTTCACTCCTGCCACACACATGTGATGCTCGCATTCGCAGCCGCAAACATGGCGGCTGGGGTGGGAGCGGACGATTGAAGAAGACAACAGCCGCTCAGTTTATTTCGATAGAACTATAGCAGCGGCCTTCCTACGACTTCCACGTACAAGCTTTCGCGTACAAACGCGTGCAGTGTACGTTTAGTGAACGGTGCCTTCGTCGACTATACGAGCTTCAACCGACGGGAGTCATAGCGAGCTGCCGTTCCTGTGTTTCTCCCCAATCGAACGGCCGTACCCGCGCTAGTGAAACCCGCCAGGCTACACGCCTCGGATTCTTCGCTTACGTGTGCGAAACGAAGAGGAATACACTTTCAGCGACACAGTAAGCTTTTGTTATCGTCGATGGCTGGTCTCCGAAGCCTCACTGGATATAACGCATACGTGTAAAGAAAAAGTCTTCGCTACGACTTCGGCATCGAGCCGTATGACGGCCATGAGCGCGTCGACGGTGAAAATACCGTGACTGCGATCCGTCCCGTTCGCAAGTCTGGTAAGCACAGCATAGCACCCTAAACACTTCTGATGGCAGGGACTATATTTCATCTGTGTGCAGAATAGCGAAGAACGAGGAGTGGATATTTTGTGATCGACAGCCGTTGTTCGCCGTACAGAAGTGCTCGGCGGACTCGAAAGAGGACGTCGTCGGAATGAAGCGGGTGGTTGCGGAGCACCCGGGTGCCGCTTTTCTTCGCTGGCGTTGATGAAATTCAGCCGCTATTATGTTCGTACTCGCTTATACGGGTTATATATACGGGTTATATATACGGGACTTCAATGTAAGACACTATATTGCGAGTGTGTTTTGGGCTTTGTGCTTTGCTGTTGTGTTATTTGCGTGTATGTGCGTTCATGTCATAACAGCCTGTATGTTCTATGTTCATTGCGATGTAATTAAATGCCTGCTAATTGTATCATGGTGGAGAAACGCATTGGTTGGGGTTCTCTTTTATTTTATTTTTATTTTATTTATTTATAAAATGCTGCAGGCACATTCAGGGCCCAAGCAGGAGTGGATACATACATAGGTAATAATAATAAGCATTGAAACAACGAAATATACATACTCTAACATATACATACTCTAAACGCCATATACACTTAAGAAGAAATATAAACATACACTTAAACGCCTTACATATAGAAAAATAGGAGAAAAACAAAAAGTAAAACGACTGATAGGTAGAACAACTACAACAATGTGCTCTATGCCTACAAGCAATAAAGTAAGTGCCGACACAAAATACTGCAGCCTATGATCGCCTATGCACAACATCGCCATGCACAGCTCTTTTTATCGCCTATGCACAACAAGGTACACCACAAATCACAAAAATAAAAAGGATACTATTATGTGTCCTATTTTACCATTTGTTCTATGAGCTCGGCGCTATGTAGCCATGTCGATGGGAGCGCGTTCCACTCATTTATCGTGCGCGGAAAAAATGAAAATTTGAAAGCATTAGTTTTGGTGCTGAACGGTGTTAGGCATTCAGCATGACGGTGCCTAGTTTGTCTGGTTGAAAGGGGCGATATATAATCTTCTGGTTTTAACGCTAGTTTTCTATGCTTCAGCTGAAAAACAAACTTTAATCTCTGTACCTTCCGCCGAAGTTGCAATGTTTGAATACCGTGTTGACTCATTAAAGTGGTTGGGGAGTCAGTCTGCCGATACTTTAAATAAATAAACCGTATAGCTTTCCGCTGAATCCTTTCGAGTGCATCGATGTGTTTTTTCGTGTGTGGATCCCAAACTATAGCGGCGTATTCAAGCTTCGGTCTAATAAGTGATAAGTATGCTAATTGTTTTGCCTCAGCTGGTGCTTGTTTTAACTTATGTCTGAGAAGACAGAGTTTTCGGAAGGAGGATGCACAAATGTTCGATATGTGCGAATTCCATTTCAGCGTATTTGTTATAGTTATCCCTAGATATTTGTAGTTTGTAACTTCAATGAGTGGAATGGATTCAAGCGAGTACGGAAAGGCAAGACACTGGCTTTTTCTTGTTATTTTCATGAACACAGTTTTTTGGGCGTTAAGAACCATGTCCCATCGCTCACACCATTTATGAATTTTTTGCAAATTAAAATTAAGGAGTACTTGATCCTCAGGACATTTAATTTCATTAAATAATACACAATCATCAGCAAAAAGTCGAATACAAATTGGCTCACTAATTTCATCAACGATATCATTTATGTATAGAGAAAACAACAAGGGACCAAGCACACTTCCTTGTGGTACACCCGATGTCACTGGTAACTGCCGCGAGCAATGGCCATCGATACTTACAAATTGTACTCTGTCACTTAAATATGCTGTAACCCATGAGACTATGAAATCTGGTAATCATACAGCCCGTAGCTTTAAAATTAGTTTTGCATGGCATACAAGATCAAAAGCCTTCTTAAAGTCGAGGAAAATAACGTCAACCTGTCCTGACTTGTCTAGAACCGAGGCGAAGCTATGTATGATTGTTGTCAACTGGGTCACTGTAGACAGCCCCTTTCTAAAACCATGCTGAAACTGGGTTATTGTGTTATTGTCAGTTAAGAACTTGTTTATGTAATTTGCGATGACATGCTCCAGCATTTTGCAACTTGACGACGTCAGTGACATTGGTCGATAGTTTGTTAATAACATGTTGTCTCCTTTCTTTAAGACGGGAATGATTCGAGCTGTTTTCCAGTCAATAGGAATCTTAGCTGATGACAGGGAAACACGGAAAATAACAACAAGGAATTTCGCAAGCACTTCGGCATACCGACGAAGAAAGGGGTTCGGTATATTGTCAGGCCCAGGTGATGACTTCGTCTTTAAATTTAACAACATGGAAACAACACCGGCCTCTGAAATGGCGGTAGAATTTTCATGCTCGTTTTTATGGCTCTGACGTAACTGCTCAGTTTGACTGGAAAAAACGCTATGAAAGTAATCATTGAACCTTTCAGTTATGCTACACTTATCATCGAGTGGTACACCATCGCACATAATTCGATCAACTGCCTTTTTCTTTGAAGAAAGGTATCGCCAATACTTCTCAGGAGAGTTTTTAATAAAATTAGGAAGCGTGTAGGTGAAATAATGTTGCTTAGCATTATAGATTGCCTCGTTCAACCTTAATAAGGTGATTTGCACTGCGTTAGTATTTCCTTTAGCTCGCTTTAATCTTTTAAACTTTCGTTTCAGATGTAAAATATCTCTTGTTATCCAAGGATTATTTTTGCGTGTTTTTTTAATTTTGTTCGGCACGAAATTATCAAGACAGAACGTGCATAGGCTCTTAAATGAGTTCCACAGTACCTCTACATCATGCCCCTGAAAATTGTCTAGGTTGTGAAGTAAATAATCCACAATACTCTCGTCTCTAGCACGACAGAAGTCTTCAATGGTAACCGGAGTGCTAATTGCTTTTTCTACCTCGAAGGAACACGTAAGACACACCATACGGTGGTCAGAGATACCTTCATCTACAGATATATTGTAATTTTCAACCGAACGGCTAATAAAGACAAGATCCAATAAAGACGCAGTATTATTTTGGATGCGAGTCGGTTGATTTACAATCTGGTGAACGTTAGCACTCAGCATTATGTCGGCCACGTAGTCAACATGGTCACAGGTAGCACTATTTGAGTATGGGCGATCCCAATCAATGTTTGGAAGGTTGAAATCGCCTGTTATAATGCCTCTGTCATCCTGAAAGCGTGCCACATGATCACACAGACGATGCCAAAATTCATGAGGTGAATCGGGTGCCCGATAAACAGCAATCAGAACTATACAGCGCTGCCTGCATGATATCTTAAGCGTAATACTTTCGTGATTATAAACTTGGAGCGTAAGTAAAGCCGGTATATTTCTTTTCACAAGTACGGCAACTCCCCCTCCACGTGAACATCTGTCCTTTCGAAAAACTTGATACGATGGTGGAAAAACACTTGCATCATCAATATCACTGTGTAACCATGTTTCAGTAATTACAACCACACTGGGGGTATAACGCAGAAGGATCGATTCGAGTTGCGTAGTTTTGTTTACGATGCTGCGCGCCTTTATATTCAGGAGTCGAAGGTCAGAGTATTCAGACTAGTGACGTCACTTTTTACAGAACCTTTGTTCTCGGTTTGGCACTTTTATTCGACTGTTGTTGCTATCATCCCAATAATACAAATCACCATCGATTCTCAATTTATCCTGAACAAGGGTTACTTTCTTGCCTTGTTCCTTTTCGTTTTTGGCACTGTTCCACAACAGCTTACGTTTCCTCAGTGTATTACGCGAGTAGTCATTCTGTATGACTATTTTCGTTCCTTTGAGCTTGTGTGCGTTTTTAAGAACAAGTTCTTTTTCATTATAATCCTGAAAATATACTATCACAGGTCTTTGTTTACTGGGTTTACCGAGACGATGGATCCGGCCCACTGTATTGCCAGAGGTATTTAGCTTTTCGCAGAATATCTCTGTAACGACTTTCCGTTTCAGATCCTGATCTGTCTCTTTTGGATTTTCCGGTACACCAAAGACAACGAGGTTAGAACGTCTGCTTCTGTCCTCGAGGTCAACGACCTTCTCACTAAGAAAACTAACAGCTTTTTCCAGTTCATCAATGCGGGCAGTTCTTCTTTCCAATTCAGTGAACCGGTGGTTAAATTCTGTAAACAAGTCCTGCAAACTGGTCTGCTGGGTTCTCATTGTTGCTACTTCGGCTACTAACGTGTTCTGGCCTTCAAGCAACTGTTTTAGCATCTCCTGAGTAGTTGGGCCGGGATTTGCCTCCACATCCCCGCACAAAAGCATCATGCACACGCAAAACACCTCGCGAGCAATGTCAATGCACATCGTGGGGGACTCTGCTACTCCCTCTGGGAGTACTAGCACCCCGCTTGGTGGGGTAGTAGAGCTCTCTTCAAAAGAGTGTTCTAATCCCCTTCGGAGGCGTCCTACTACTCTGTTTTGGCGAGAGTACCGGTACCCTGCAATGGGGTTGATCTACTCTGAAAAAACGACTTCAATTTCGGGACACGAAAGTACTCTCCCAAAGTGAGTGCCCAGCACTCTCTTTGTTTTTAGAGTGTTCAGCGGCAGCGTGCCTGCTTGGGACATCGGGAGCCCTGGTTCCGAAGCCCTTTACCGTTCCGTTTGGTAGGTAGCTTCGGTTATTACATAGCATTCTTAACTATCTATGCATTCAGGATGTCTACATTTGAAGGGCATGCTACGACAAACAGTATACCTTTGCTATATTAAAGTTAAATATTTATTTTAGTTACCTCGAGATTGACATGCGCTGTATAAAAAATCGAACACTGCAGCGCATACTCGAATACCACGTGTTGAACATTACGAGCATGAGCCATACGTGGTTGCGGTGCTCTAAATTGTGACGTACATGACCACTATATCATTGTTAGCAGTGTAAAGATCAATCACTCACGTTCGCCATACACTCGTGCTCTACAATGATGGGGTCCTTAGAAAAGAAGATGAACGCACGTTGCGTCTTACGACGGCAACGTGTTCAAGAATACGGCGAGGCTGTTTTCTGTGAAGACTTTACGAAAACACAAACAAACACGACTACAGAACAACCAGCGCAATAAATAAACAAACCGTGACACTCACGAGCAGGAAAGACGGAGAGCATACAAGCTAACACGTCGGTTTAGCCATCGCAAAAACAGTCTCACGGAGGATGGACGGCTGACGTGTGAAAGTCCATCAAGGTGAAGAGTCAGTGCGGACAGGAGGTCGTCGCTGGCGCTTGTTGACAAATAGTGCTGCGTCACGTGGTGTCTCTGTGGTGCCGGCCAGGAACGCTGACGACGGGTACCGGAGTCACGGGAAGCCTCACACTCCCACTCGTGACTCGACGAAACGAAGCAGCACTCGGGCCTGCACCCGACAGTGCTTCTCCTGGTCCTCGAAGGACAAGACGGACCGAGGACGCGCAAAGTCGTGGGCCTCCTCACGAGGTTCTTGTTCGGCGGGGCAGCACTCGGGCCCACATCCGACGGTGCCGTCGGAGGCTCGAGCGGCTCGTCAGTCGTTGGAAAGAGACAACGTCAGGAGCTCGGTGCCAAGCGGAACCATACACCCTCACTCTTGGAGCACGCCAGGTACTCGGGAGCAGGCCCGATCGAGCGTGGTTCTGGTGGAGAGCTCCCGTGCCACGTCCATGATGGCCGAACGCCGCCTTGCTTCTCTCCAACATGGCGCCTCACGTGCAAGCTCCGCGCGCCACCCTCGCCTCATTTCTCCTTGGGGCCGTGTGCCACAACCTCTCGTCGTCTTCTTCATTTTCATTCCGCGTGATGAACCACGCTCCTTCGTGGACCAAATACACCAAATACAGCTATCGCACCAAATGCACCAAATACAGCTATCGCGCACTTCTTAAGATAGGGAACATCCGCGCCCTGCGAGGCCGGGGACTTCCCACGAGCCGGATGTGTAAATAAATGTTATTTCTCTCTCTCTCGCGCACTTCTTCTATGACAACCTTGCGCGGAGCTCGTCAAAGACGCCAGTTCTTCTCGGATGACGTCACGCAATGATGCACCGCAAGGTTGAGCGCGAAACGCGGAAGGCGACTGCAGGCCCATCGCGTGCAGCTCTTTTCGTATTAGCGTGCGTATGAGTGCCCGCAGATACTGGTCCACTGCAGGAGCAACTTGGTCAATGTCAGGCGGTAGGCGAACAGATTCCAGCTGGTCGAGACGGTGGCAAGTGGTAACGACGTCAGCGACGGTAGTCGGATTCTTGGCGGCGAGGGAATTGAAGGCGACGGGTCTGATGCCTTTTAGTATGTGGTGCACCCTGTCCGACTCCGACATTGAGACGTCCGACGTCGGCAGAGCGCAAGGGCATCTTCGATGTAAGAGGTATACGACTGACCCAGGTGTTGTTTGCGAGCTTCGAGACTTTTCTTGGCCAGAGTCGACCGGACGGCCGGTGTGCCGAACACCTGGCGAAGCTGCTGTTTGAAGTGGTCCCAGTCAGTGAAACCAACCTCGTGGTTGTAATACCACGTCTTCGCCACACCGGTGAGGTAGAAGGAGACGTGGCCGAGCTTGAGAGGATTATCCGACTGATTTGCGGAACTTACTCTCTCGTAATCGTCTAGCCAGTCTTCTAGATCCTCGCCTCGCATACCAGCGAAGAGATGGGGGTCGCGGTGGTGGCTGTTGATAATCAAGGAGGGAAAGACTTGCGATGTCGGGGCGGCAGCCGGAAAGGCGCCGGGCTGCTGGTCCTGAGACATGGTGGCTGACAGCGGGCGCAAGCGGCGACCGGAATGAAGTTCCAGCGAGAAGACTGCGGGTAGAGGACAGGGGATTGTAGATTCACCTCCACCACGTATGAGGCGTCAGTTTGGACGACGTTTATTCTCAGTAGCTCGGCAGGTCGCCCGACGACGCCAACGCGATGGGCTCAAACGCGATGATTATGATCACACACCAGCTATGAAGAAGATACACAGAACGCACGGTGATGATGGTAAAATACAGATGATGAAGACGTGCTTCATAAATGCCCACAGTGCATATTAGGTTAACGAGACGGCCAGGAGAGCACCGAGACGTAGGCGGCTAGATAGATAGATAGATAGATAGATAGATAGATAGATAGATAGATAGATAGATAGATAGATAGATAGATAGATAGATAGATAGATACGGTCAATAATACTGAAGTTGGCCACTCCAGATGAATTAATTACGAAAGGAAAAGCGAGGCTCAATATGAAACATTAAGATTATAACAGTTTTGTTATGACTCCAACTGGAAGCTGCGCGAAGCCTGCTGCTGTTGCTTCCTATGACAGTGGCCTCGACTTGATCAATAATTTTCTTGAAATGCAACAGGAACAGAACAGGCAACAAAATGAACTAATACACTTGCTTGTAAACGTAACCGAAACAGGAATCAACAGACCGAGTACGGAACTGGTGAAGCCAGATATGTTTGATGGATAGTCTAACAGTCCTGAGTCCTGGCTGAGATTTTATTAATATACTTGCAATGTAAATTACTAACGTAGTGATCATGATAAAGTGAGAAACATGCGACTGTTCCTAACAGGAATAGCGAAGTGTTGGTACGAATTACGTATCATCGATAAGAACAACGAACCCTGGATGGAATAGAAAGAATGTTTTCTCAGCTCTTTCGGCGAGAACAAGGTTTTGTAATGGGGAAAAGCTATTGCGTTCAAGTACAGGTCTGGATCTGCGCTGAGCTATATTTATGAGAAGAGGCGGTTACTCCAGCTGGCTGACTCATCCTTGCTTGAGACGTCCGTGGTTCCGCTGGTCATTCACGGGTTAACCCAGGATATCCAGGAGCAGATAGAGGTGAGAGGGCCAAAAATAACTGAACTTTTGCAGGGAATGTGGAACCTCTACCAAGAAGACTTGGGAACCCAGCGGCAACCAATAAAATCTTGTGCAAGTTGTTCAGCGGTCACACAATCTGAGGAAAGACGCCCGTCTGCAAGCTGGAAGTCTTCCATTACACCCGTGTCCTTTCTGACTGATCACGGAACCTCGAGGACAGTAAGAGAAGCTGTTTACTTGACTCACGCAGGCCTATTGTACATCTCCATTCTGGTTGATGAAAAGCAAAGGAACGCGTTAGTTGACAGCGGAGCAAGCATCGCAGTTATAAATGCCAATATTGTTGACAGTGAGAAAATACAGCAGGGACGACCTGTAGAGGTACACGGACACAATGAAAGGCGAGATGTTCACGATAAATGGACAACTGTATCCATATCGTTTCTCGGCAACAGTGTCGCTGTGCAGGCGCTCGTACTCGACGGGGTACCATACAAATTACTCCTTACACGTCCAGCCATCAGCGCACTTCGTCTCAGCATCTACTGGACCGGAGAAGTAACCACAGAAGAAAAGCGTCACAGCGTCACCGCTTCCTCAGCGTCGTCTTCGAGGACCCTACGAAAGTCGTCATCAGGTGACGACGTCATGAAACTTTACCCGGAATTGGTATGCTTGAAGGGATATCCCAAGGCAACTACAAAGTTTGAAGTACCATTCAAGTTAAGCGACACTACAGTGGTAAGAAAGAAGCCCTACAATATGTCACGAGATAAGAGAATCTGGGTAAAGAAGGCGCTTCAAAAGATGTTGGATGCACAGATCATTCTTCCATCCGCATCCGCGTTCGCGTCGCCCATTACTGTTGCTCCCAAAGAGCATGGAAGTTTCCGTCTATGCACGGACTACAGAGAAATCAATAAAGAGACAGAGCTTTTTCCGTTTACTATGCCACGAATAGACTCTACCGTAGACGACACCGGTGGCTGCAGGGTGTTTTCGCGGATTGATCTATGCCAAGGATTTTGGCAAGTTCCACTTGCTGAAATATACATCAAGTACTCTCCCTTCATAACACCGTTTGACATCTATGAGTATAATCGGCTTCCGTTTGGGTGGAAGAACTCACCCGCTTGGTTTCAGAAAGTGATCAATGACGTCTTGGGACCGTTTCTTGGGAACTTCTGTAGCGTCTACATTGACGATATAATAATTTACTCTCGGAGTGAGGATGAGCACTCGAACCATCTCGCTAGTGTACTTCAAGCCCTCTGTGATGCGGAGCTCAAGATAAGTGACAATAAGGGCGAGTTTTTCAAAGAAAAGTGGTGTTTCTAAGTAGAGTATTTGACGATCAAACCAAGACAACAAAGCAGGAATCAATCGAACGAATCAGAAGAATGAAGAAGCCGTGCGACCTTCATTCCTTGCGAGTATTTCTGCGCTTGGCAGGGCATTTACGTTCATTCATTAAAGGCTATGCAACGAAGAGTAAGTGCCTCACGGAAATGACTAAGAAGAATGTGTCGTTTAAGGGGTCAGCCGAGTGTGATTCCGTTTACCACAGCCTCGTAAACATAATCTCGTCTGACCCGGTGTTGACGCTTCCAGACTTCGAATTGCCCTTCGAGCTGAACACCGATGCTTCCTATCATGGTAAAGGAGCGGTACTTTACTAGAGAGACACAGAAGCTCCACAAAGCCGGCAACAGAGGGTCGTGGGATATTATTCATACACGTTCTCAAAAGTGCCACTCAACTATACGACTACAGAGAAGGAAGCTTTGGCAGTCCTCATGGCCGTACGCTACTTCGGGCCGCACCTGGATGGCAAGAGTTTCACACTTCTCACAGATCATCAGGCCTTAACTTATATCCTCAACCTCGCAGAGCTTAGAGGAAAAATCGCAAGGTGGGTGAGTGAACTTCAGCAGTTTCGTTCACGGTTGATCGCAGGCCTGGAGAACACTTCAAAGATGCAGATACACTTCCGAGACTTGCGGTAACTCCTGATCGGGAAGATATCAGTGCAACTCTGCTGTGGGAAGGAACTGAAGAACTGGGGTTCAATGATGGGAAGTTCTGAGTGCCGGAAACATTGGTGCCTCGCATCTTGGAACTTTATCATGATCGGCGGACTCGGGTGGACATGACGGCTTCTGGCGAACGTATCGCAAGATTCATCAACGGTTCCACTGGAAACACATGAAAGAAATAGCTAGCTACACAAACTTGCCAAGTCCATGACTCTGGTACAATCGAGCGAAACGGAATTTCTGGCTTATGGCTTTTTGCCGAGAAAAATAATTCTAAAGTGAGCAATTTTGCCTTTTTAACACTAACAAAGCAAACTTCCTCCAGAGAACTGACGAGGTGGTCCTACCTCAACACTCTGATATACCCTTCGAAGTCGTCCATGTGGATTTCGCAGAGCTCAAGAAAAAGACTACAGGAGTAAGAAAAACGCAGTCTTTCCTGGTAGCAATAGACAAGTGCACAAGAACAGTGGCTGCACGGGCGGGAAGGGAAGACGCAAATAGTGTGATCGCCCTTTTGAGCCGAGAGATGTTTAAGAATACGAAAGTCATAATATCAGACAACGGACCAGAATTTGTGAGCCAGCGTTTGAAAGAGTGGGCGGAGGAACGTGGCGAAGCTTTGCGACGTTGCACGCCCTACCATCCTGCGGGAAATGGCATGGCCGAAAGAATAATACGTGACTTGAAACAGTTTATTGTCTTGTACCCATGTTTCAAAGGCGGATGGAAGTGCTGCTTGGAGGCTGCCGTAGCTAACCACAATCGGTCGTACACTGCGAGCACCGGTTGTAGCCCGTATTTTGTGGTATTTGGAAAGGCGCCGATCCTCCCCACTGATCAAAAGCTCGGTATTGCTGACCGCCTAGATTTGTGCTAAAAGCGAAAAACCTCGGAAGCATACCAGCCATACCGGGAAGACATGAAGAAATATTTCGACCGCCGCCACAACACGAGGATACCCCATATACAGCTGAACGATTTAATACTCGTCAGAAAAGGCCTTCCCGGTACGAAGCAAGTGTACGTGGGACCGTACCGCGTGGTGCAAACTGCAGTGCAGAAAGGTGTACTCAACAGAGTTGCTACATCAACGACGATAACCTGCTTGAGTTTGCGACCATTCGTAACGCCTTTCTGTATCATACCAGGAGGGATGAATCTTCGAAGAGGGGGAGTGTACGCGGGCGTTCCGAAGAGCCTACAGAAGCTCCTATGGAAGACGACGAAGGAGAGGTCGTTGAGAATAAAGAAGATGGCTGACACCATAACCTAGCCCGACTGTGTCTTATTACATGTTTTTCACATCTTGAAGTGAACGACCCGTTTGAAGTAAAGAACACTTTGGATGTTATTAATGTTCTGCAGCCGAGCAACACCACTGACAATGTGTTTTCGATTGACGTAGACGATTTGTTTTATTCTATAACACACGCATCCTTTCTTAACGATGTACCAACACGC
The DNA here is from genome assembly GCA_013339685.2 of Hyalomma asiaticum. NCBI lineage: Eukaryota > Metazoa > Arthropoda > Arachnida > Ixodida > Ixodidae > Hyalomma > Hyalomma asiaticum. Next base: position 14,723 of record JABSTT010001913.1, read on the forward strand.
CCAATTAGCCACATTAATCCTTTCTTAAGGCCGTTCGCAGTTGCATCGTATCCAGTGGCGAAGTCTCCTTTCAGAATGCTGCAGGGTTGGCGGTTGATAGGTTTTTATCTCTGCTGGAATTTTACCTTAGCGCAATGTTTATCGAATTTAGATGGCATTTTTATATACAAATGCATGGTATCTGCATAGGTTCGCGCGCTGCTGCTTTTTATGTCATGTTTTTCTTTCGCTGAATTTCGCAGAGCGGTCAACGAAAGGCTCGACGGCAACTTTGCTTTTACTGTGTTTCGTTATGTAGACGATTTTCTTGTGGTTTTAAAGGAGTGACACTTTCCATGTATGACGATGCTATCGCGGATGTACTTCACGTTTTTCAGCGCCAAGGCAAAAGGTTAACCTTCACTCATGAGCTAACAAAGGATGACCAAATTCAGTCTTTAGACGTAGTTATAACATTCTCTGCCAACTTTGTGTGCTGGAAGTATAATCCGAGGTGCCACAAGAGTTTGTTGCCCTACGACTCATTACATTCGAAGACGGTAAAACGGGCTGTAGCCACTCAGTGTGTCAGCTCAACCTTGAGGAAGTCGTGCGCACAGGATTTGACGCGCAGGTTGCTAGATTGGAAGAAGCCGGATTCCAACAGTCGATGATAACAGCAGTGGTGGAGGCAACTTTGAAGATGAAAGTCGAAAACAATAATGCTTAAGCTGAACGGAAACGGATGGACATGAAATGCCTAGTTTAGCCGTACGTTCACGAAACTTCCCATCATCTAAAGAAGCTGGAAAAAGGATTGGCGTGGAGGTAGCGTTTTCGGCGCCTGACAGGCTTGCTGTTTTGTGTTTATGCATAGGAAACAGTAAAAATAGGTTGCAAGGTTGCGGAAATAAAAGCACTATAATGAACCCTACGTGGCCTTCATTGTTGGCGTGCTATATGAGACGCCTCTACCTTGCGGCAAAGTCTACGTAGGGCAGGCTGGAAGGTGTGTGAACGTGCGCCTGCGCGAGCATGAATTGTCAATCATTAACAGTAGGCGTGGCCATCTTCCCGATCAATGCGCGGTTTGCACATGTAAGCCACTTTTACGCGAGACCAGGATATTATGTCGATGTCGGGACAGCAAAGCAAGGGAGATACGCGAGGCGTACCACATACAAAAAATTGGTCCTGATTGTGTGAGTGACACATCAATATCTCTGTATAACAGTGAAATGAAGTTTTTCGGCAACCATACTTAGGAAGTGTGTTGTGTCGCGCAGGCGTAGTGACGGAATTTTTCGTGTATTTATGTGGTGTGCGTGAAGTAAAATTCAGTTGCAAGTCTGCGCCGGTGCCTCTGTCTGGTTTACGTGGTCGTTGGTTTTTCCGCGCAGTTCCTTTTCTTTTGTTTTGGCATTAATCAAAGCATGAGTGAGCATCTCAATCTGATCCGAACAGCTGCAGGGGAAAACTTTCCTTTACTTTGTAAAAGATGCGGGTGTGAAGCAGCTTTCCTTAGTGTATCGATAGTTGGAAGAGAGCGCGGCAAATTGGAAAGGAAAATAAGCGAAGCTCTCCATATCGGGAAGCTGGGCGCCGATTTGTGTGTTAGCGACCTTTCGGTACATCTCAATGATAAGGAGACAAAATTTCTGACAAACGACTAAGGCTGCTACGCAGAGCACCCCTCAGACGATATTAAAACAAGGTAGTGAAACGGATTTTTTTTGTTTTGGTTTTGGTTCTTGTTCTCCTTGGTTTCTTTTGTCTTTCATCTGGTGTGTTATCTGTTGTCATGGAACATCTGGTGCTTACGCATGTGCGGTGGAGTTTCACGAGAACGAAATTTTTCCAGTAAACTTCAATTATATGTCCAGCCTAGGCTGGACTTATAATTGAAGTAAACTGAAGTAATTGAAGTATAATTGAAGTAATACGAGTAAATTTCCGTTTTACCTGTCTCATATTTCCAGTATTCAGATGATTCTAATAAGGGCGCACTTTGTTTCTTCCTTCTGTTTTAGGGGCGAAGCTCCTTAAGGCGTGGGTCGTGCGTCCCCGATGTATGTAGTAGGTAGCCACCTCTCGTTTAGTTCTTGGAATGTCCGCTAGATGGCGGTACTTGTATATGAGTGCTATATGAGTGTATATGAGTAAGGAAAAATTCCAAAGCGCACTGCTATGGGTTTAGATGGGGTCCCCGTTAGCCTCATTAACGAATTAGGACAGAACACTAAAGAAGCGCTATTGAAAGCCGTAGAAAAATGCTTACAGGAGAGGCAAATACCGGACAGTTGGCGAAAAAGCAGAATGAACTTAATCTATAAAGGCAAGGGGGAAAAGAATAACATTCGCTCGTATAGACCGCTAACCATTACATCGGTACTATACAGGATGGCTATGCAAGCAGTAAAATTAAAAATAGAAGCCTGGGCAGAACGTAACAATATTTTGGGAGAACTTCAGAATGGATTTCGAGTAGACAGGCGTTTAGACGATAACCTATTTGTTCTTACTCAGTGTATAGAAATATCTAAAATAGAAAGGAGGCCGTTGTATGTGGCTTTTCTAGACATCACTGGGGCGTATGACAATGTTAATCAGGAAATATTGTGGGAAATTTTGGAAGGAATGGGCATAGGCGACGATTGTGTACAGCTTTTGAGGGAAATATATCGAGAAAATACAGTTTGCATAGAATGGGAAGGAATAAGTAGCAGAGAGAACGTTGATATTAGCAAGGGGCTGAGACAGGGATGTCCTTTGTCGCCGCTGTTATTCATGCTGTACATGGTTAGAATGGAAAAAGCGCTAGGAGATAGCTACATTGGTTTTAATCTGTCACACAAACAGGGCGGCGTTATGATTGAGCAGATGCTTCCAGGTTTATTTTATGCTGATGATATTGTCTTATTCGCAAACAGTCGAGATGATATACAACGGCTGGTGAATATATGCGGGAAGGAAGGCGAGGATCTAGGACTAGGATTTAGTGTAACAAAATGCGGATTGATGGTATTCAATGATCCCAACGACCAGGCGGTATCCATACAGGGCCAAGAAATACCGAGAGTAAGCGAATACAAGTACCTTGGCGTATGGGTAAATGAGGGCGATAGATACATGAAGGTACAGGAAAAAGCCTTGGCAGCAAAGGGAAAGAGGAACGCAGGAATAATGAAGCACAGAGCGTTATGGGGACACAATAGGTACGAGGTGCTTAGGGGTCTGTGGAAAGGGGTAATGGTACCGGGGCTTACATTTGGGAACTCAGTGGTGTGCATGAGGCCAGAGATACAATCGGGAATGGATGTGAATCAAAGAACTGTGGGACGCCTCGCGTTGGGTGCTCACGGGAAAACTACAAACGAGGCTGTAAAGGGCGATATGGGATGGGCGAGTTTTGAGGCAAGGGAAGCGCAGAGCAAAATAAGGTTTGAAGAAAGGCTAAGGAATATGAAAGAGGTTAGGTGGGCAGTGAAGGTGTTCCGCTATTTATATAGAAAGAGCGTTGACACGCAGTGGAGAAAGAGAACTAGGAGGCTCACCAGTAAATATACGGCTCTAAGAGAACTGACAACAAAGAGCGTAAAGGGAAAAGTCAGAGAAGCGGAGAAGATTTACTGGAGGACAGCGATGGAAAAAAAACCGACTCTGAATAACTACCGAGAGGGCAAAAACGAAATAAAGAGGGAGGCATTTTATGATAATTCAAGAGGAAGCGCTTATTGTTTGAAGCGAGATCGGGCTGCCTTAGAACGCGTGTTTATAAAGCGAAATTCAGTAAAGAAGAAGAAAAATGCACATGCTGTGAGGAAGATAGGGAAACGACAGAACATGTTCTGATTGAATGCGGAAATATCCACCCAGGTGTACGTTTGGGCACCACCCTACATGAAGCCTTGGGTTTTAGGGCGAACAACGGGAAGCGGAACATAGCCGCGATTGAAATAAGTAAGAGACGGTTAGAATACTGGTGGCAGAAAACTAGAGAGAACGGACAAAAATAATTATAGGGAAAAATATGGAATTTCTGCCATAAGGGGCAGGGAACTGAGATATGAAATTCCGTTTTTGATATGGCATGATCGATTTGATTGAAGTAAATTTAAAAGGCATGGGGAAAATTAAAAGAGAAAAAAAAAAGTTCTTAAATCTTCTTACGAGCCTGGTGGCGCACATGTCACCGCCCCGTTACAAAGGGGAAGCTCATAGCATCCATCCATCCATCCAGCATCCATGCTGGAGCTGCCGCTGCTCTCCGATTAGCTGCTGCGCGGGGCTGCGCCGGGAGCGCTCCTCTCATTCTCCTGGATCGTCGCCGTGCGCGTCGGATCGCGCTTCATGGACCATGGACGAAGAGAAAAAAATTACAGCATATCCACGGAGTGAATGATGATGAGTGGGCGAAGCTCGGGATGTGCATCGTAGATCGTGCCGAGTTCCGGATTAATTTAGTTAACGCGCATGCTACGAATCCTCACGGTTCAACTATGCACAATGCACAACTGAAATCTCCCACCGGAACTTCATTGCAAGTCAAGATCCAGTGTATATATATATATATATATATATATATATATATATATATATATATATATATATATATATATGGGTTTTGCCGGTGAACGCTTCTCCAACGCGAGCAGTCGGTATTTCTCAATCAAGAAACTCGCTAGGAGACGCTGCCTGCGCCAACGTTGTCTCTCGCGTTTGCCGGGGCAGTGTCAAGTTTGCCGGGGAGCGCGTGGCTCCCGGCGCTCGCGGCGAGGGCGAGCGCCAGGTGCCACGCGCTCGCCCTCGGCGCGTGCGTGCGCTCCAGCAGGCACGCGCCGGTGGCTACCTACTACTAACTACTACTACTACTGCTACTACTACATACATCGGGGACGCACGAAATGGCTGCTAATGGGGAATGAGAGACACAAGAATTCGGCTTTTAGTTAACGCGCACGCTGCGAATTTTTTATTGTTCAACAACGCACAGGAGAAATCTCCCACCGGCACCACCTTGGAGGTCAAAGCGTAAGACTGGTTACGCACCACTACGACTACGACGAGGGACGAACGGTTGCCGCTTTAAGGAGCTTCGCCCCTAAAAAATTCCGAACGTTGTGTCCGAAGCGCGGAATCGAACCAGGGACCCCTCGCTTCCGAACGCGCGGCGCTAGCCACTACGCCACGAAGCGCACATGGACACATGCACCACGATGACAGTAAACACCCAATATTAACGAAAGACTGCGCGTTTTTAACGCGTTTGTGCTAGCGCGTTACGACCCGTGTAAGAAGCTGGTGTAAGACGCTGAGGCCTCTCCGCCTTTTACTCTCTCAGCAGTCATGTGATGGCGTCGGCAAACGCGGTGCGCGTTCCGGCCTGTGTAAGGGGCTGCGTGAGACGTCTTTACACGATGATCGACTGGGCGAATTGCACGGAAGATTCATGGTTTACCGATGATTCCCTCCGGAGCTTCGCCCACTCATCATCATTCACCCCGTGGATATGCTGCGATTTTTTTTGTTGATGCGTAGAAACGTATGTACCGTGGGAGATGATGGCCGCGTCTCGGCCCGCAGCACCCAGTCCCGGCCAGCTAGCCAGTTCAGGGCCGTCGCGCCCTGCCGCGTCCGCCGGCGTCCAGCCGAGCTCCGGCCCAGGCCAGCACCAGCGCGCGCCAAGCACCGCTCTATCACATCATCGTCGTCTCCTGGAATCTCTTTCCAACGGCCCTCAGGCGGCGATCCCCACACTGCCCCTCTCTCTGCGGAGGCGGGGGCCCCGCGGTGGTATGCAACGATGAGACGACGTGCGCCCCTGCCGGCGGAGAAACGTGGGAAGCTGGTGCACGGAACGTGGTTTAGCGAAGGAGAACAGGTCGCGCAGCTCCGGGCATAAGGTCTTGCAGAACACGGCGGTCCTCAACCTTTCAAGGTTTTGCAGGATCCGCGGGTCTTCAACCGAATCCGGGATCAGGCGCACCACCGGCAACCCCATCGCCAACCTCGCTCTGAAGAGTGCACCAGCATTTCGCCCGCCGGTGGGTGCGGCCGCCAAGTCGCAGGCAAGCAACCGCAGTAAGACCTGCCAACTGCCTCACTTGCGCGGCCCATGGGAGGGTGGACCGTCGCCAGAAGCCATCACATGGTGCGCATGCAACGGCCTCACCATCTTCGCCCTACTTATCATTCTCGTACTCGTCCAAATGGTCGTTCTCAGCCCCGTCGCACTCGTTCCTTCCTCGATCATCACCTTCCTATGCTTCCTCACCACCACCGCCCATTCCTCTTCTGAAACACTGCGGGAATTCTTTCGGCACCCTCTGCACGGGAGTCTTCCTTGTGCTCCTCATTCCATACACACCCACGTCAGCAAACAGCTCTCCGAAGCCCTAAATAAAGCCAATAGCTCGGGCATCCTCGTCGTCTTCCGTGGGGTCGTCCCTCTCCTTGACGTAGCCCTCACCATCAGGAATGGCGTCGTCCTCGTCACTATCACCGCCTTCGTCATAGTGGGCATCCTCTTCATCGATTCTCCCGTCTCGTCTTTGCGGTCCGCCTTCCGTACCTCGTTGCCATCATCGGTTTCGGACAGCTCTGCCAAGTCCAGTCGGCTTCTGCGGACCCTTCTCCGTCTTGGTGTCCCAGACGCCATTAATTTTCGTCGGGATGTCTTCTTCGGCCTTCTCCGTCGCGACGTCATAATTAGGTGATTAGGTCATCCATGGTTTTCGCTGTGCAAACCTCGGAACAATGGACGCAGTCAGTAGTTGCCTTCGCTCGTCTGCTGAATGCCATGGCTCAGCATTTGCACGGTTGCAGAAGACCATCAAAGAGCCCGAGGGAAAGCCTCGTACAGGTTGTGGAACGGGTGACGCGGCTTCTCCCACGAGGATGGTCCCTCCCGGAACGTAGCCGGGGCCCTACGTTGCGGCGCCAATGTGGCAGATGATGGCCGCGTCTCGGCCCGCAGCACCCAGTCCCGGCCAGCTAGACAGTTCAGGGCCGTCGCGCTCTGCCGCGTCCGCCGGCGTCCAGCCGAGCTCCGGCCCAGGCCAGCACCAGCGCGCGCCACGCACCGCTCTATCACATCATCGTCGTCTCCTGGAATCTCTTTCCAAGGGCCCTCAGGCGGCGATCCCCACAGTACTTGTAGATTCACCTCTTCCATAAGTGTAAATGATGTGTTTCTTATTGCATCACTGGCTGCTGTGCTATTTCATATGGGTCGATAAAATAGATTGTTGAAATAATACGCGTCTTTTTATGATGTACTGTTGGGTAACTGTACATATTTACATGACATCAGTGTTTCATACCTAAAGGATCAGTGTAACCTATCATCTCTGTTTCCTCCTCGACGCATTGCAAGCCTCTCTCACTTAATCGCGCACCTTATATTACGCCTGCAGCTCGCATATCTCATCGCACTGCGCAAACGCTACAAGTTACTCTCCCACGTGCACACACTAAAACATGCTCTGCTTCATTTTCGCCCAGATCAGCAAAAAACTGCAACGGCCTTTCCCACGACATCGCCACTCTCACCTGCCCATCAAGCTTCGTGCGTAGCATATTCTCACGTGGTCGGGGCGCACGCAGCACACAAGGAGAAGCGCTCAGGACTATGTCAGGCGAACTGTTTATTGGGCGAACTTGTGCCCAGCAAAACAAAGCCAATGACAATGCACAACAATAGCGGCGTCAACAGTCGCCGGTGGACGTAAAGACTGACAAGCGGCAATCCATCGGATTTTATATACACGTCTTAACGCGTTCTCGCATTATCTCTGGAATTCCAGAAGTTACTCAAATGTTAAGCATGCAAAGTTTCAAGAATGGTCGACACGCTTTCCGAAGTGACATGCAAGATAAACGCGGCCTGCGTTGGGCGTAACAGAAAGTGATAACGTCGCTCGCCGCAAACAATCAAAGCGAGCGCGCGATTCGCAGGAAGGTGACAACGGCGCTCAATTTAAACAAACGAAAACAACAGCATGTGTCATACCAAATGTGTTTCTTAACACATCTTTGTGACGTTACTATTCCACGAAAACCCATCCCCTCTGTAATATCCCTTCGGGTGTGTTTAAGGAAATAAAAAGGAAATGAAACGTGCTCATAGTGCCTGTGAGCAAACTTTATTTCCAGAGCAAAAGCCTCCGTTAGGCTCCCTGGCCTCTTGCTTTTGGTTTCGTGTGTGCAAAATGTGCAGAAAGTAATTAAATAAATAAAGAATAAGGGAGCACGGTCGCTTCTGTAATAGCCTTCCAAGTGACGGTGGGTGCAGTCTTGATTATATTAGGTCCTTCCCTTGGGCGATTCACGATTTTGATGCGTTCCGTCGGCAGCGATGACATGCACAATAATCTGACTATCTAGTTCTTGAAATTATCGCCGCCATTCTTCATCGTGGGGGATCTGCTAGCGCAACGTCCTGCCTGGTTCGAAGTTGAACGCCATGTTGCGCATATACAGGATGCTCTTTCTCGGATACTTGAGATACAGCTTACCAGTGCTGACTGACACCTATAAAGGTAACCTACGAACACTGGAGAGCACTCAGGGCCAGGCAATCAAAATCTGCCTTGGATTGCCACGCTGCACCTCAACAGGGGATACTATAGCGATTGCCAAAGACCTTCCTGCCGCCACTCGCATCACTTTGGATGTGCTTAAGACGCACATTCTCGTGTGCTTAAGGATGTGCTTAAGACGTACATTAAGACGCACCTTGCTCGTGCTCCTGCCCACACACCTCGCCTCGCTTCCAGAAGACCGGCCCGGTGCCTCTTTTTGTAAGAGGCTATCGGCATACTGCCAGTGCCTCCCAACGAATTATACTCCTGCTGAGAGACTTCCGACGCCTCCTTGGTGTTTGGCCCGTCCAAAGGTCCGGCTGACAGTGCCAGGCATTCGGACGAAAGCGGGACTCTCACCGCTGGATTTAAAGCAGCTGTCTCTGCCAATGCTACATGAGGACTACAAGAATCACCTTCAGCTTTAAACTGATGGCTCGACAGCAGCAGGCAGATCAGCAGGAGCTGTGACCTTCCCTGCCAAAGCAGTAGATGTACTGTTCAAGACGTCTCATGGGACAACATCGACTGCCGTGAAGCTTGAGGCACTACGCATCGCACTTTGCGTGAACGATATAGAGCCACCACAGAAATCCGCCATCTTTACAGATTCTAAGTGAGCCCTTCAGTGCCTTTTATCGGTCGTACGTAGCGGGCCGCAAGATCAATTAGTGCTTCAAACACGACAGCTCTATCATCAATTAACCGACAAAGGCCATGACATGACATCACGTTTCAGTGGCTACCAGGCCACTCTGGAACAATCGGGAACGAGAACGCAGATAATGCTGCGAAATATGCTCACAAAATTGGAGTCCTGCAAGCCATCCCACTGTCAAGAACGGATGCAGTAAGAAAACTTCGCTCGCTTGCGCATGGTATGGCTATAGCTCAGTGGAACACTCCTGGTCTTCTGCATACTCGTCTACACCGCCTCTATCCATCACAACAACTTCGAGTTCCGCGTGGACTAATCCGCTGTGAAACGACAGTGCTTTGCCGCCTGTGGCTAGGCACGTCATTCACAAGAACTTTTGGCTATCGCATTGGACTGGAAGACAGTGCTGCCTGTGTTCACTGCGGCAGCGAGGAAACGATTGTGCACGTCCTCTGCGATTGCCCTAGGTACTGCTCCCAGCGACAGTCTCTCACCGCAGAATTGTCACACCCTGATGGTCTACCGCTGTCTGAGCAAACCATATTAGAATGCCGGAACGATAGAGTTTCGCAGCAGATCGCCACGAAGGCTGTGCTCAAGTTTTTGCGCGCAACGGGCCTCGTGAACCATCTCTAACACTGCCGTGCTTGTGTGCGTGCGCGATTCGACCTCTCTCTTTCTCCCTTTATCATTTTCTTTCATCCCTTTTTTGTCGCCTTTCACCCCTTCCCCAGTGCAAGGTAGCAAACGGGATATTTTCCTTCCGGTTAACCTCCCTGCCTTCCGCCCATCATCTCTCTCTCTCTGGTTCGAAGTGCCTATGTTGGGGACGATTATTATTGTGATGTTGCTCTCTCGTCTGTCGGACCCCAGCTACGAACAGCTACGCCCAAATGCCGTATTGGAGGACTTTAGCGGGCGCCATGTCTTAGGCATGCAACGCGCGGCGCGCAGCGTGTCGCTGTCGTAGTCGCTGTCGGTTGCGGCGCTCACCGACAGCGTTAGTTTACCGCACGCTGCAACAGAGACGTGGAGTGCACCTAAACCCATACAGCCGTACACTTGAATGGCGCTTTGCACCATCTACAGGTGAAACTGCTGTAGAATATATTGAATTGAATTGAATTGAATTGTTTATTTACAACAACAAGGTTGCGAGGATGACCAGGTCAAAAAGCTGCATTGAGCAGCTTGAGGGGATCCTGGCCACCTCACACACTGGGCAGCTTCACAGCGATCAAATAAACACACGGTATACATAATAACACGGTATACAAATAAACACGGTATACATAATAACACGGTATACAAATAAACACGGTATACAAATAAACACGGTATAAAAATAAACACGGTATACATAACTATAACAGAAAAACAGTAAACATCCACGTTTGGCATAAATGAACAAGGTCATTGTAGAAGCATTTGAAACAAGGGAAGAAAATTGATGAAGTGTTAAAGACAAAAAAAAAAGACAGACAAGCGAAACCATGGTAGCACAAGCAATCATATAAATACGTCGCGTAGGCTTTTTAGCGACAGAGTTGATACACTGAGACCATTTTCTTTATATAATTGATTTAAAACCGTAGGTAAACGAAATTGTAGCATTTGGTCACCGTATGTAGTTCTGTTTTTGTTAACGATCCAAGGCTCTGAATGACGAAATTTATATTAAGAATTATGTTGCCTTAAGGATGCCAATTTTGTTAAATCGTTATCATTCTTAGTTTTTCCTATTCTATACATGCGACAAAGCCTATACGTGTACAAGGATTCAATTCTTATAGTCCTAAGCTTTGTAAACAGGGGAGCAGTATGCCAGAGATATGGCACCCTGGAGACATCAACAGAAGTCGATGCACGAGACAAAACGAATGCTGCCGTACTGTGTGACTAGGCAATGTAGCAGCAGCGAACATCGAACCCGAAGCTCACGTCTCCAAAGCCGCAGGTCGCCTGTTTTTGTGGGTGCGCGTACAGACTCTAAAGGCATAGAAACGGACGCAAGAAATTTGCGAATTGTGAGTAGTTGCAGTCATATGTGCCAAAGCCTGAACACAGACTCAAAACATTTCGAGGACACGGATGTAGTTAACTGTCAAGCGAAATCAATAAGATACAGTCGCAAAAGCATAGCTCATGGCAAACAAGATACGCGCCACTAGCCTTGGTTATCCCTCAAAGCATTATATAGCACCAGCTTTTTCAGCATGCGGTCTCAGTTTCGGCTCTACTGCTATTTACATCCCCACATTTATGTTGCCCCGATGCTACGGTGCGGTCAGCTCTGCGTTTCGATGAAGGTTCTAACACAAATGCTTCAGCAGTCTATAAGGCAACAGTTGCACCTTCTTTGCCTGCAACGAAAGTGAACGCGCGAATAGTACTCAGCCATTGAGAAAGCTAGAAAACATTAGGAGCCGAAGTGTGTTCGTGGAAAGCACGTCCTAAGCCGTTGGATTTAAAACTTGCGATGCGTGTTGGTGACCGAATACAGAACTACGTGCCGAACCGTCATCCAGCGATAACACAGAAAAAAATGGAAAGCAGACAGAGAGAAAGAAAACGCCTGTAACATATGCGCACTGTGTCGGATTGACTATATAGCTTTGCTGTAAGCGTAACAAGCACTGCAGAATCAGTGTGTAGAGGACCATTACCTAAGATATTAGATGACATCTACAGTGGGTCCAGAGCTACAGCAGTGCTTCACAAGGAAAACAGTAAAATACCTATGAGGAAAGGCTGGTGAACCGATCGCTAAAATCGATTGAGAAAAGGGAATGTCGCAGGAGCCAACGATTCGACAAGTGGACTTGTCTTCGTCAGGACAGGGACTGCTTTCTCCAGCGTTCTTTTATGCACGCCATTGCGCGCTCTCCCCCGTCCATAGAAGGAGAGGAGGAGAAGAGCGGCATGTGCGAAAAGAAAAAAAGGGGGTTATGGTGCCACTTGTCAGCGTGACTAATATACATGGCAAGAACAAAAGCCTCCAAAGAATCCGCTCGTGGTACATATCTTGGAAATTCATTGTGTGCTCAGCACTAGAAAGCAGGATGAAGAAAGGAACATATAGGCTAGGTACAGGCTTTGCACCTATCGCATGTGTCCACCCTCCCACCCCGTACCACCTCCGCCGGGCCCTCAGTGCATTTTCACCGAAAGCATGTTGCTAAAAAAATGGCAGATCCCAAGTGCAGTGGGAATCAAGGAGATGCGAAGCAGGCATCAGGAACGCAAAATGGACCTGCATTGTTGTCTCGCTATGCCGATTTTGGGAAATATCAAGTTAACGAAACGGCCGCAAAAGCATCAAGACTGTGGTATGTAAACTATGCCACTCATGACACGCACGTCATGATTGTAATGTTATGGCCTGTAATTTACGTTCGTCATGTAGTCGTACTGTGCCATATAGCAATTTTGGTATACATCCCATTAACAAAATGCGTCGCATGTAAATCATGCCGTTCATGACATGCGTGTTACGATTTTCATGTTCTTAGAACGTGTCACCCATGGTCGACAGACATGTTGTCTCGCCATACTATTTTACGTATATATCAAGTTAACGAAACGGCCGGAGACTGCAGAGTGGAGATTGCAGTCTCCGGTTCGCGGAGACTGCAGCTGCCGTACCGATCCATGGGTGATGGGATTGTCCATATTCATTCGAGCAATACGTACTGCCCAAATACTGGAACAAACAAGAGGAAATGAATTATAGTGTGCTTGTTTACCTGACGCACAAATTTGATCACCTCCTTGCCATCGTAAGAAAGACGGTCGAACTCGTCTGAAAGAGAAAGGAATCACATGATAGAATTTATACCTTCCTCACTCGGCACGCTACGCCAACCTCGCCAAAGAAAGAGCAGGACTCGTCCGGATTTTCAGAAATATAGTGCTGTAACGGTCTGATCCCATGGACTAGTGCTTACTCCGTCCCACTGCTGGGGCTGCGCGTCAAACGAAGTAGAGCAGCCGACTGCTGAAGAATCCTGGTGCTCTCTGAGCCTCCCGTGCCGATTACCAACGACCGTGCTGCATTGAGCTCCGACCCTCCATGGCACCGACCGTGCCAGAACCTCTTCGGCGTCACCGACTCAAACGTGAGCTGGACTCTCTTATGTACAAGGGACATTAGTGGGACATTGTTTATATAGTTCGGACTTTCGCTACGTAGGTTCTCCCATAGGGACAGTTTCTTTTTCGTTTCCTCGTTTCTGTACCTATTTTTCCTCACACATTATGTAAATAATGAACGCATATGCGTTCGTTATTTTCATAATGTGTGAGGAATACGAACGCACATGCGTTCGTATGCAACATATGTTGCATCGACTTACGGTTTCGTTAATTGTGACACTGGCAATGTTTCTTGGTGATCACTACAATTAAACTCATGAACCTATAACAGGACAACGTCACATTAATGCTGTGCAAACAGAAATTGATGACCAAGCTTTACAGGAAACCGACCGATAGACAGCAGTTCCTCCATTTTCTTAGTAGTCACACAAAGCACTGCAAGATTAGTATTCTGTGTTATCAAGCCCTACGATTTAAACGCATCTGCTCCGACAACAATGAATTCATTCAAAAATGCGAAAACCTTCGATGTGCACTAAAGAAATATTTCCCGCGCGAATCATTGACGACGCCTTCAAGAAGGCGGACAACTTTGACCGCAAAGAGTTACTATACTCGGGGACAACTTTCTGTGTGTGGAAATTGGGAGAAACCCTACGGGGGGAGGGGGGGAGGGGGTGTTACTGTGCCAAAGTAGTTCCCGGTAAACTGGTTTCAGTTTCAGTTTCGGCCTAACAGAAGCGCATTTGCCACAGGTCATTTCTTCGCATGTGCTCCCTGGTTGAGTGCGTTGAACCGCGATCACCGAGCATGTAGGCATACTGGCATTTCGTTCCCTACGCTTGATTTGTTTCTAACTACAATTAAGCCAAGCATTTTACTGGGGCACTCGGACTGACATATTAAATTATACTGTGCAGTGCGGACAATATTGTCCAATACCATGTCGTGCAGAAATGACGTGAACGCTTTCAGCGCTGCAGTTTTTAGGACATGCACTGATCTGCAAACTTATAGAGCTGAAAAATGGCACGTGTAGCGACCTTACATAGCGCAGGCGTGGTGTATCGAACAGCACCTCGCACACACTGCGGCGCAAAGTTAAATCCCGTTTGGGTCGCGTTGAGTTACGCCGGCTTCAAAGGGTATCGGCGGCCCACACGCTCCCCGGCTCGGAAGACGGATTGCGGTGAGCTCGCGCAGCAGAACTCACGAATCCTGTGCTCAATCCACACCCCTGCCCGTTCCTGTCTCTTTGATGAACACCGTACAGGGTTGCGGTCATTTCTTACGATATTGCGTGGCGCCGGTTATACACTTCAGGATAGCAATCGTACTGCACCCGTTAAGTCGCTTATTGAGAGCATCAAGGCGTGTAAGCGCCTGCAGGGCTGTAAAATGTCACGCTTTCTAGACAGCTACACAGTTAGCGCTGGTTGTAAAGCATAAAAATAAATGGTGACCTACCATTTTACCAGCGATCATTGGTTCCCGACCACCACACAACGCATTTCATTAGCTAACTTTGCCAAATGCCAACATTATGAGCCGTACGCAGCCTGGCGGTTCTACCACCATCTGCCCTCCACACTACAATGTGGATTTTTGCGGCTGTGGCCGGGATTCGCATGCGCGATTCGTGAGCCAGCAAGCAAACTCCTTGGACACGCAGGGCTGCCTCGGCCACTTGCAGATAGTTTTATATCTGGACACGCCGCGTATTTGTCAAAAGGAATAAATTGTGCTACGCGAAAAATTGAAGTAGCCGGAACAAGATATTCTTTTCATGAGTATTCTGCATAATCAGCTAGGTAAACTCTAAGAGTCGCTCAATTAGTAACGCACACACCAGTCACAGGAATTAATTAATACTGTGGCTCCTTCTTTCAAACCAACTTAGCAGTCAAAGCTATACAACCATATATTTCCAACGAAACATTTATGGCTCCGTTAGCAGTTCTTTGAAGTAACTCACTACAATGTACAGTAAGAAGCTCATGATAAATGTAAAACAACATATACGTACATAATGTTGCACAACAAACATGACAAAGTGACGCTGCCTATCCCCGCACAATTCAAATGTCCCTGGACGTTTCTGTAAATCCTGTTGCACGAGCGTGTAACTTTGCCTTTCGAGTGTTCAACTTTACAACCCAGGGCCTCGGGCTGGGATGGAATTGATTTTTTTACGAAGGCTCGTAGCTTGGAAAGGCTCGTAGCTTGGAAAGACACAGCGTTGCGATATGCCACAGTGAGGAATTGACGATTCGCATTACTCCTCGTCATTTACCCCTGAAAAATGCATTTGTAAAATTACTTGTGCTTCACGTGGCCGTTTACTTTAGCAATA
This sequence comes from Hyalomma asiaticum, assembly GCA_013339685.2. Taxonomy (NCBI): domain Eukaryota; kingdom Metazoa; phylum Arthropoda; class Arachnida; order Ixodida; family Ixodidae; genus Hyalomma; species Hyalomma asiaticum. The sequence continues at coordinate 30,393 of JABSTT010001913.1, forward strand.
TTCATGTGTAGTCGAAGAGACAACAGACAAACAAAACATGAGCGAGTGGATACAAATGATTATCTAAGTACAAAGTGCAAATAATGATTGTACCCTTTCGCCAGATGACTGAAACAGTTACAAATAATGAGAAAGCAATGGCTTTCTGGAAGTCACTATTATCTCACAGCTCTTCACACGCAATTCTTCCCGTCTTGTCACTTCATCCACCGGTAACAGCTATTTGAAAAGGCTGCGCACAGGCTCTTGAGATGTAATAAAATTCTCCTTTTGCATTTATTCTGGGTGAAACAAGAACTGTGACACACCACTCAACACTGCTCGCTCTCAGCTGCTTCCATTTAATGTACGACAAAGGTACAAGAAGTGCCCACAAGTGCCACCCACAAATGACAACCACATATATATATATATTGTAAGGCAGGAGCACAGCTGTTGTCTCGAAGCCTTTATTTGGCCGAGCCATGCGCAGAACGAAGATGGCGCTCATCGTGATGATGATTATGTATCGGTGAAGAGGATGAACGATGAATGTTTTGCTCACATGAATTCCCCCTCGCGCGAAAGCGGCCAGCCTGGCTGCTGTCTATGGCGGTGAGGTACATCGTATAAAAGGTTTCAAACGGGAGACATGTACAACCTCTGTACCACGGCAGCGGCCGTCAGAAGGCATGACAGAGGGGGTGACGCGATAGTTCACCGGTGAAGTTTGCTCGAGCACAATGTATGGTCCGATAAAACGTGACTGAAACTTTTCACACAGACCAGGAACTCGGGTTGGGGTCCACAACAGCACTTCGTCGCCGGGGTGGAATGAAACGACGCGGTGAGATACGTCCTAGCGAGCCTTGCGTTCCTGTTGACATGCCTCGGTGTTGAGGCGAGCGCGACGGCGATACGTAGCAAGGCGAGACAAAAACTGTTCGCTAAGCCACGGCCGCTCAATAAAAAAAAGGTGCGGCCTACCGAATGAAGCTCTTTTCAATGGGAACGCGTGTGACAAGCGGAATCGACAGACGCGGCCGCAGTGGCGCTACACATAAAGAAGAAGGGATACATGTACGTGCTGTGGAAAAGCTAGGGAAACGACAGACCATATTTTGATTGAATGTACAGATGTCCACCCAGGTGTAGCTGTGGACACTACCCTACAGGAGGCCATGGGTTTCAGGAGTAACAGGGGAAGGCTGAACATGCCGGCGATAGATATAAGTAAAAGGCGCTTAGAGCATTGGTGGCGCAAAAGTATGGAGCAAACAAAAGCGAAAGGTAGTTCGGGTAAGATTGTTTCATCACAGAGGAACGATAATAGATAAAATAAATAGACGAAGTAAAAAATTAGTTGTGAAAATATGTGTGATTCGGGAAAAGAAATGGTTGTAAACGAAAAAGCAATAAAGCTAGAGCTTGGTGGCCCGGCCACCGCCCCGCCCCGTTATAAAGGGGACGCTCCTAATATCCATCCATCCATCTCGCGCGAACGCGACGGCGAACGCTGACAAACGCTGCCATTGGGGACGGCGCAGATAGCCGTAGGCGGGCTGACGGAAAGTTTGTTATGTGTGGTTTAACGTCCCAAAACCAGCTCTGATTATGAGAGACGCCGCAGTGGAGGGCTTCGGAAATTTCGACCACCGGGAGTTCTTTAACGTGCACTGACATCCCTTACGAAAATGCCATATATGGACTGATATAACAAAATCCATATAGGGTTATATTAAAAATTGGGCAGATATGGCCATATATGGCATATACGGCCCTTATATGGCCATATCTGCCCAATTTTGAATATATCCGTATACGGGCCCGTATATGGCCATATCTGCCCAATTTTTAATATATCCGTATATGGCGCCTTATACGGCCATATCTGTCCAATTTTTTATATATCCATATATGACGCCTTATATGGCCATATCTGCCCAATTTTTAATATATCCGTATATGGGCCCTTATATGGCCATATCTGCGCAATTTGTAATATATCCATATATGGCGCCTTATATGGCCATATCTGCTTGACACTGTAGGCCATGTGTGAGAGCTGAATACATATATAAACAAAAACAGAACACAAATGCAAGATGGACCTTTCACCTGTGTATTTTATTTTCCAACTATTTTTTTTCATTCTTCGGAGTTGTCTTTTGTCTTTTTGCTTCTCAAGTCGCTGAGCTTTGCGCCCAGGGATAATATTAAAACTAAGTTTTCCACTGCACTCGAACTGGCACCTCGCAGGGAAGTCATTTGTGCGAGCTGTACATGGCAAAATACAATTGGAACATGAAAGTAATGCTTACATTATCAGGGCCGATAAATAGCTCCAAAATATGTGCAGCTGATGACGCAATGACACAATATTTCATATGTATACATGCATGCATTCACTTAGGCGCCAAGAACAACAATCATAAAACATCGGAACACGCCCGTATCGTTAAACCATCCTGCACGACCGTGCATGACTACGCAATGTGCTGGTCGGTATGCAAAGCACCTTACAAGCAGTTGCTCAATTATTATTTCAGTTTACTTCCTTGCACTTTGAGGCGAAGGGAAGGGAGATGCTTGTCCCTGTTTTGTCAAAAACAATTCATGGCATTTAAGCTACAGCTGTCACACAGGAAAAAAAAAACACTGTTTTTCTCAACGACGTGATTAGCTTGTTAATCACGTGAGGCCGCTTCTCCGAAATGGCATCAAATGTATGCACATAAAGCACTGTCATTGATAGCTGAACCAGCAAACATGTTTATACATTATTGCAATAAAGCAACTGACCTTTTATGTATAGGGACGACTGAGTGTATTGTAACCTCTCCGAAATAGCGTGTGGAGTGCTCTGTTTGGTAAATAAATAAAATAAATGCAGATAATGTCTAAAATGCGGCCACGCCATTTTTATGCTCAATATGGCACTTCCAGCTGCTTCTGAAGCAGCATGCATTTCCAGCCTCACGGCTTCACTGGCGCCAGATTCCGTGAATAAGCTACAATAACGAGAATTTCACTAGTGAAAGGGCGGGGGAAGGGCACCGGTAAAACGAACAGAATTTCAACAGCAACTTGTCTAAGGCATTCGTAAGGAAAAATCAGAAAACGATAGCGTGTCTAAGCACGGTACATCTGTTGGGTGACCTTCGATCTCGCCACAAGAAGAAAATACTTCATTTGGCGTCTTTTTACAACGCCGCTAAAGAGTCGGAAGCAGAAGCAATGGCTAAGGCGCAACTTAAAATATAGAAAAGAAACACGCTAGCTTTTCGACATTAGCCGTTTATCCGATATCCGATGGCGAAAACAAAGCGCTTAGCAGCTATAAAATTGTCCAATTCACGTGCTTCTGAACTGACACACCGTATTAGAATTTTAGTAACAAGCATCAAAGCTTACCTTGTAGCAATCAGCCTGGCATGAAAGAAGCCTTTGTACTGCCACCAAACTTGCACTTGAGGCCCCACTTCGTTAGGAATGTGCTCTTCCGTCACCCCCGACGCAGGTCATTTTAGAACATCGAAGGTTGTCCACTTATTTGCGACACGATCGAAACATGCCACTCACTGCACTCAGTACCACAGCACCACCTTTTTCGGAAAGCACAGCCATGCAGCCCACACACAACAAAACCTTCGTGGAGAAAATGGCTCCAGTTGTGACGGCTACGCAAATGTAGTCCGTAAGAAGAGGGAGGTGTATCGTTCCGAGAGGAAACGGCAAACGTAAAGCAGAAACTCGCATATTTCGATTGTTTCCCCGAAAATACGAGCGCGTTTTGTCAAAATGATGAGAAATGTGTTATGATTTAAGGCTGCCAGTGAGACATGTGTATTTTCTTGCTTACCACAAGCAATGGACTACTTTTTGGACGCGAAAGTACACAGCGTAAACACGAGAGCTAGCTTTGGCAGCGCTTCACCTGATGCATGAAATCTGTTCCACGTGCACGTGGAAAAAGCGAGGGGCCGTCTCGAAAGGTCCTGCGCACTGTTCCGAGAAAAAAAAGCGTGGCTCTTTGCGGAAGAACCGGAGGGCGGGGGGGGGTGGGGGGGTGGACAGAGGGGGGCTCTTTTTTGTCATTTATTTTTGGCTCGTCTTTGGCATTCTTTTGAGCAATGGTGGGTCAGCTGTAGAAAGTGTAGAAGCGATATCCCTCTTTCGCGCCGCACTCGGACAAGACGAGGTAAAGAAAATAAAAATAAAAGTAAAGAACGTTGCTGACACATTCCAACAATCATTCGTTTAGCTATATTTTACAGTGAACATGCAATCTAGGCGCTTATTGTGGTACAGCTGGCACAAGTTTTGCATTAATGCACCACTATAATGCGCACGTATATACAATTGCTTTTGGCTTTTGCAACTCCAACATCGACGAAACAATAATAGTTCAGCTTGATACATCGTTTGAATGCGGATGATAATTAGCTCGCGCTGTAGGTAAATCGCGTATTAAATGAAATTACGATGCAATGAGAAAGCAGAGCTCTCCGCCAACCCTCCCTTACTCTAATTACTAATTGCTGGATGGGACGAGATATATGGTTCCATCGATTATCTGTGTATATATAAATAACATTACAGGGTATTTATTGTTGCGCTTCGCGTGATATATTATCAGTCACCATAACGCGAGAAAATTATATATATATATATATATATATATATATATTGTGAGGAACTGCTCCTTAATTGGATGTTGACACATAAATAATATAATACACCTATGTATATGACTGTTAATTGGATTATGTGACTTTTGATGCATACTCCTTATATCGAGTATATAAAGCCATATACGGGCCACGGACGCCGTATATGGAAGTATCCTGCTACCGTATATGTCATATAAGGCGCAATATAAAGCCATATATGGCAGTATATAGCTGCCCTATATGGCATATAAAACGCCTTATACGTTTATATCTGGCTGTATATGACCTTATATTGAACCTTATATGGCAGTATATAGCCTGATATAAGCGCTTATATGTCCATATCTGGCCATATATAAAACATATCTGGCCCATATATGATATTTCCGTAAGGGATCGCACAGCACACGGGCCTCAACATTTCGCCTCCATCGAATGCAGCCGCCGCAGCGACGGAAAGTACAGAAAAGGGTGTTTTTGTTTGATTGTGTTATACGTGAACGCGACCACAGCTGGCTAGCCGCGTGTGCCACGGCGAACTTGACGCACACGTTATATTTCGCGACAAGGCAACGTCATAGGCAACCAGTGGGTGCCGTACTCCAGGGCCATCAAGCTCAGAGTGCAAGACAGTACTGAAAGGTCGGAACCACGACGGTGACCGAGAGGACCCAGCTATACCGGGCGAAGCCTTGGCAGTGTTGTGGAAGTTGTAGCATGTGATGAAGCACGACGAGGTCCCACCACACTTTGAGTTCGCACCACTCACATACATGGCGGTGTACCTGGCTTTCGTTTGTGAGCAAACGGTGAGCTCTGTTTTTCTTAAATGACCATGCCTACTGTATGATTAGCCATTTAAATGCTGGTCAAGTTTAATATTATTGCCTGAATTAGTGACATCTTAATCTGTGAAATAATGCAGGTTGCGTGCCGTGAATGCAAGGTGCGACTAAAAGAAAGTGCTTCGCGGGCTGGAGCGTATCAGTTCACATTCAGCCTTGACCAAGGTGGACTGAGCTTCCCGCGACCTGAAGTCGTCTGATTATGCAAGCTGCTATGTACTTTCGTCGAATTAGCGCTGCAGTCTGCTGAAGTTTATCACTGTGGGAAACTGTGCCAGCTCCTCTCATGTGCGGTGCTCCCACACCTCACGGTTTGCCCACTCATGTGGTGTGCCAAGTGTGCAGACCATTATCACTGTCGGGTGCTTTGTGAGACATTTCTAAAAAAAGTTCCTTAGACCACTCCTGGCGAACTGGGCTGGTGACCTTACTAGCTTTTTGGACAATGTACTCAGTCTTTCAAGAAAGCCTCTTTCCCGCAAGGTCCTGCGTTTGTAGAGAAGACTGCACATACCTTGAACAGTAGTGTTCAAATATAACCAATTTGCATTCTCTGGGTCATGCGTCATCTTAAACGAACTATTCTTACCTGTGCTCAGAATCTACAAAACCATATTTGTCACGTCATCACCGCCCTATATTTCTAGTTCCATATCTGAAGCTGGGCTTTCTTCACGACACAGAAAGCAACCGAACATACTCGTAAAGCCGCTTCATTGATGAAGTCATCGGTGTAAACACACACGAATAGAGCACTTAAGTGACTCTGCGGTACCTACCTGTCTTTTGTTTTCACACTGTCTTTATTTCTGCTTCTTTTTCCCTCGCCGAATGTCGCACGTGCCACTCTCTCGCACGCATCGGGCATTTCCGCGCAATCGACGCACATCTCGACGCTGTCTCGCACGCCGGCGCGCGTTGCCTCACCTCAAACAAACAACCGCATTTTCAAATGTAAGTCCTGGAACCATTGCACAGTTCTGTCGCATCCTTCCCAAACATAGTTCTCAATCACTGGCGGCTCTACCGAATCTCTAAGGTGCGTTTCTGTAACCGCATGCACACGTGTTGCATATTTAACTGCTGCACCTCAGTCTCTAACCACGTTTTATTCTTCTACCGCCGTGCATATTCATGTTGCCTATTGCACGACGAGCTCTCCGTTGAATCCCTTTTCTGTTATTGACGGTGATACTAGTCTGAGGTTCCCCCCAGAGACCTTTTTCATTACTGCCTACCCGGCCTCCTGAACCCCCCGGCCTCCCTTCTTCGCCGATGTGCAGCGCCAGCGCCGGCGCGGCGGAGGGAGCAACAACTATTGCCATCACCGGCGGAGAGGCACGTTCGGGGGCCGCACCTGGTTTCCATTAAGCGGCCGTGGCTAAGCGATGGCAACGAGTTGACGGGGACATCAAAAAAGGAGGCGTCGAGGAAAGATGCTGGTTGCCGGCCGTAAACCAGAAAGAAGGGCGAATAACCAGTAGTGCGTTGGACAGCAGTATTGCATGCAAACGTCACGAATGGTAGTACTGAGTCCCAGTTGGTGTGATCAGCGTTGATGTACATAGATATCATATCGGAGAGGGCACGATGAAAGCGTTCTGTGAGGCCGTTAGTCCGAGGATTATAGCTGGAAGTCGTATTATGGATGGTGTTACAGGTGAGGAGGACGTCCTCAAGCAGTTTCGACAGGAAAGCCTGCCGCGGTCACTCAAGAGCACGAGCGGGTGCAGCAAGAAGATAGCTTCCAAGAAGAAATTAGCGATCTCTTCCGCGGATCCAGAACGTAGTGCCGCTGTTTCGGCGTACCTTGTCATGTGGTCTACGGCCGTGGCTATCCATCTCTTTCCGCCAGCTGATGTTGGCAACGGTCTGTAAAAGTCGATCCCAATCACTGCAGTGTCGGGACATGGAAGGGGTTGCAGCAGCCCAGCGGGTGGTAAAGTAGGTCGTTTGCGGCGTTGGCACAGCGAACAAGAAGCGATGTATTTTGCGACAGAAGTGGCAAGGCCAGGCCAGGCAAAACTAGTGCGTAAGTTTTATGAAAGGCGAGATGACCAGCCGTCGGATCGTCGTGAAACGTCAGCAATATCTGTGCCCGGAGTGACCGAGGGGCGACCGGAACCCAACGCTGTCCTTCGGGGTGGAAGATGTGACGGTACAGGATTGAGTTTGCAACCTTGAAGTTCTTTAATTGCCGACGGGTCCGAGCATTAGGAGAACGAGATGAGCCATGAAGGCGTTCCATAACTGAGTTACAGTAAGCGTCGTTGCGTTGATGTGCCGCGAACGTGTCGAGGTAGAAAGAAGGACGGTCATCGAGTGCGGCGAGTGGCAGGACTGTGGACGATTCGTCCACAGGCTTGCTCACGGTATGTGGTAGTCAGGGAACGTCGGAAGGTGACGGTAGCGGGAACGACTGAGGGCATCCGCATCATCATGTTTCCTGCCGGATTTGTACGTGACGTCGAAGTCATATTCTTGAAGACGTAGTATCCATCGACCTAGACGTCCGGAGAGATTCCTTAACGTGGAGAGCCACCACAAGGCATGGTGGTCGGTGACGACTGTGAAGCGGCGGCCGCGGAGATAAGGTCGAAATTTCTGTATGGCCCAAACAACGGCAAGACATTCCTGTTCGGCTATGGTATAGTTTTTTTCTGCCGAAGTCAGTGTCCGACTTGCGTATGCGACCACACGTTCTTCAGAAAGTCTCCGCCGCTGTTACAGAACCGCGCCGATTCCATGGCCACTGGCATCAGTATGGAGTAGAGTGGGTGCGGTGTTGTCAAAATGACAAAGTACCGGTTCCGACGTGAGGGCACGCTTCAAAGCCGTTTGGCAGTCGTCGAACTATACATACGGAGTTCCCAAAGGGAGTATACGGTGAAGCGGGGCTGCAATCCCTGCGAAGTCTCGGATGAAGCGGCGGAAGTACGAGGCGAGGCCAAGAAAGCTGCGCAGCTCTTTGAGGCTCTGAGGCCTCGAAAATTGGAGGACGGCGGTAACGATATCGGGGTCAGGCCGAATGCCGTCTTTGCTGACGAGGTTGCGCGGTACTTTAATAGTTTTGCTCGCAAAGCGGCACTTCTTGGTGTTGAGCTGAAGACCGGCTGCAGAAAGACACGTGAGAACTTCGTCTAGGCGCTCTAAGTGCTGTGCGAACGTTGAATAAAATATGGCTATGTCATCAAGGTAACATAAACAAGTCTTCCACTTGAGGCCTCGCAGCACAGTGTCCATCATTCGCTCAAAGGTTGCCGGGAAATTGCAGAGGCCGAAAGGCATAAAATTGAATTCGTAAAGTCCATCAGATGTGTCAAAGGCAGTCTTTTCCTTGTGGGCCTCATGCATGGGGATTTGCCAGTAACCCGAGCGTAGGTCAAGACTGGAAAAATATTCCGCTCCTTGCAATGAATCTAACGCATCATCAATGCGGGCCAAGGGGTACACGTCTTTTCGAGCACGGTAATCGACACAAAAGCGCACTGAGCCATTTTTTTCTGCACCAGGACGACAGGTGATGCCCACGGGCTTGAGGAGGGCCGGATGACATTTCGCTTGAGCATGTCGGCGACGTGCCTGTCGATGACTTCGCGTTCGGTGGAAGAGACGCGATACGGTCGGCGGCGCACAATAGCAGTTCCATCGACGTGTATGCGATGGGTTGCCGCCGAGGTCTGTCCCAAAAGAGGAGAGTCTACATCGAAGGAAGACCTGTGTTTCGACAACAAGGCAAGCAATTCATCTCTCTGCGGCGGAGTCAGGTCCGTACTGATTGCGCTAGCAAGGGTAAAGGCAGGAGCACTATTTGCAGCTAGGCGTTGTGGCGCTGCTCCAGAGCTCACGGTAATCATAGAAACAGGCTGGGTATCGGCACCGGAAACCACAACAGCATCTTTAGGGAGCAGAATTGGTTCATTGGTAACGTTAAGTACAGCGAGAAGGACCGTGCCGTTGATGAATCGAACAAGACTGGAAGCTACTGCAATCCCTTTCGATAGGTAACACGCTGACGGAGCTACAACAAAGTCACCGCTGTCGATTACGTCAGAAGCAACCATCAGGAGTTGCTCGTGGCCAGGTGGCACTGCGCAATCAGCTACGGTTTGAAGACGGTGGCGGGACTGGACTCCTGTGTCGACATCATGAGTCTCCCGCATGTGCACAAGACGTTGTCGGCAAGAGATGAAGGCGGCGTCGTCCGAAAGAGTCCCATCCTAGAATGAGCATATAGGCACAGGAACGTAGCACGACGAACTGAATATGGTGGCGGATCCCATCAATAAAAACTCGGACGGTGCACTGTGTGGACGGTCGAATTAAAACTTTATTTGCACTACGTATAGGAGTTCCACTATAAGGTGTAGTAACCTTGCGTAGACGAGAGCACAAGTCAGAGAGAATGATAGAAACAGCTGCTCCCGTGTCGACTAAAGCTTGCATGGGCACACCTTCCGCATATACTAATAAAGAATTGGCCGGGCACTCTGGAAGTCTTGGGTGTTGTACGAGCGATGCAGTTTTCCCTCCAAAAACTACAGCACCTAGTTTTCCGAACGGTAGTCAGAAGCATGGGTGACTACTCGCAGGGGCGATGTTGAGCGCCGAAGAGGAGAAGGAGAGCGTCGGCGCCCTGGACGGTAACTCTGAGGTGCGTCGGGTGGAGAAGGTGGTGAGAAGGAACACGTCGATGGGCGGCGATGGTACTGACTTTGAGAGGACGCCTCGTCCCTTTCCTAGACATCGTAGCCGCGGCGTTCGTCCTCTTGGCGTTTGCGACAAAACCTGGAGATGTGCCCTCGAATGCCACAATGGTAGCATACCGGCCGGGACGAGCGCCAGGGTGTGCAATATGCTGGGACTGGCGCACTGGGTGCAAATGCCGCTTTGTTGCTCTGCACAGGAACAGGCGGCGCTCGCTGCGCAAAGGCGGGTTGCATGGTCGCCAGAGAGAGAACTTTATTTTAAAGAAAAGCAAACCCCCGTCCGGGTCCACTAATAGAAAAAAAAGGCCTAGCCCTCAGACAGGCCTAGAAGTGTCAAATGTCCGAGGAGTGCCTTCATGATGTCTGGGGAGGAGTCCGCCAGCCACTCCTCCAGGGTCGCAAGTCTTAGTTTGGTTGGTATGTGTTTGAGGCCCTCGCCCATAGGTGCACGACTACCCGAACAATGCCACAGAACGTGGGCGTTATCGGGGAATCCACCGCATGCCACGCAGGAAGGAGACCCGTCCTTGCCTTGTACGTAGTGCTCAATGTGAGGTGTCATCAAAAAGTGAGTTTGGGCACGACTCACCAGGGCTGCCTCGCGTCTCGTCATGGAGTGAGGTGGATCAGGATAAATCCTGCGGTTGTTGCGCATCTTGTCTAATCGTTCGCGCCTGTCTAAACGCGCCAGAGCAAGTAGTTGGATTCGCTTCAGTGAATCCGGCCACCACAGGGGAGGGCCCGGGAGACTTACACGGGACATGGCGTGTGCCACTTCATTCCCTCTTATCACTGAGTGACCAGGTATCCACTGTATTCGAACACGTAGCGAAGGGTGGGCAGCTAAGTGCTTTGTTAGTGTGCTGTAAAGCGCTTCTGGAAGGTCACCTGTCGCGAAGGCTCGACAGGCTGCTTGGCAGTCTGTTCGTATGTGTAAACAGCAGGAATTTGGGTTGGGCATAGCAATTGCCTCTGCTATGGCTGTGATTTCGGCCATGTGTTGTGTACCGATGTTATAATGGAAGCCCCATGAAAGTGGTAGTCCATCGGAAGCTATTCCCGTTCGAGAGCCCTCGCCGGTCTGAGATGGAGATGCGTCCGTGTACAGGATCCACTCTCCTGTGGTTGGAGATGCTGGGCTCGTGCTTCGCGTCGTCCTGTTTTGGTATCTCGATCCATGTTCCGCGGCACAGGTTCGACGTTGATCTGGTCGAGCGTCGTCCATGGGGCCGGGATGGTTCAAGTGCGACAGGTTGAGATATATCATAGGCCAATTCACGAAGCAGAGCATATCCTTGTGCGGATAGCTTGAGACGCGTGAATTGTGCTTCCCGGTGAATTTGAGCCAACTCGTCGAGGTTTGGAAGGATAGCCGTTCCTTGAACCCTATCAGACTTGGCGTATTGAGGGGTACCCAATATAGTGCGAGAAATCTGACGAAGTAGGGTCTCGAGCTTGGATTTCTGGGTTTTCGTAATTTCAATATATGGATATTGATACATGATGCGGGGAATGGCTAGGGCAAGGGTCACGGGCCTGAGCTGGTGTTCCTTGATGCCTCTCAGCTTGTGCGTTGTGCGTTTTAAGAGACGGTGGACTTGCTGTAACTGTTGGGTTGTATGTCGAAGCCACTCATTTGACTTGCCGTCGTCTTGCGACCAGAAGCCTAAAACTTTTATGCAGGGCTTCCTCCGAATGGGTTCATTCTTTATGGAGAGTGTAACGAGTTGCCTATCTTTCTGAGCGTCTGGAAGTTTCCTGTTAGTGACGATGATAAACTCGGATTTGGCACTGGATACAGTGAGCCCTCTGTCTTCAAGGTGTCGAGCAGTAGTGTCAATGGCCGAGTGTAGCGTGTATTGTATATCTGATGGGGAACCATTTTTGGCCCAGAGGGTGATGTCATCCGCATATATGATAAAATGAAAGCCTGGTACAGATCTCAGATTGTGCGTCAGACCGTTGAGAGCGAGGGAAAAGAGTGTCGGTGACAGAATCGACCCTTGCGCGCGCTGACGTCGTGTCCAGGTAAACTTATGGAGCGCATGGCGCTCACGCGACTACTCTTGCAGTAGGACAGAACCTGTTCGGTTGACCCACGCGTTATCGTTTTCCGAAAACACGTGTCTACGCAAGATGCGATGCTTGCTTTGTAGGATGTGTACACCGAATACAGCACCTCTCAACTGCGCGCCATAGTTGGCCTTGATATCAAGGGTGCCTTTGACCACGTAAACCATGCGGCGGTTCTTGAGGGCCTCAGGGCAATCCGACCGGGGCAGAAGCTATACAACTACGTCAAGAATTTTCTTACTGACCGCACGGTTGCCGTACAGGTAAATGAAGCACAAGCACGCACGGGGTATCTCCATGGCCACCATTTGAGCATAAGTCGCGGGTGGGGGTGGCGGGGGTGGCAGCGTCGGGGGATCGGAGGCCACCGTGCAAGCCATAGCGGACAACTCCTCTTTGATGATGTCGCGCAGAGCATTAGGGGAGGACGACGGTTAAGGAACGGGCGAACAAGAGAGTCCTTGCGCTTGTAGCTCTTTGCGGATCAAAGTGTGAATCAACGTGCGCAAATCAACATCCGTAGAAGGTTCGGTGTCACAGGCGTCTGGCTGTAACCGAATGGCTTGGAGTTCATCCAGATGCCGACATGTTGACATCATATCGTCCATGGTGCTGTGGTTCTTGATCGGCAAGGCGTTGAACGCAACGTGTCCTATCCCTTTCAGAATATGCCGGACGCGATCCGATTACTTCATGGCCGAGTCCACGCGGCGGCACAAGACGAGGACGTCTTCGATGTACGAAGTGTACGTCTCTCCTGGATGATGCACGCGCCCGTCGAGCTTTCGCTAGGATACTTCAGAATGGATGTTGGGAATTCCGAAAATCCTGCGAACTTGTTGGCAGAAATCAGACCAATCGGGGAAGCTGCTCTGGTGGTTAAAAAACCAGGTTTTAGCGACGTCGGACACATAGAAACCGACGTGACGAAGTTTCTGAGGGTCGTCCCAATCGTTGTAAGCGCTCACTATTTCGTAATCCTCCAGCCACTCTTCCACGTCGTCACGCGGGAGACCAGAGAAGATGGTGGGTTTACGCTGCCGGGCGGTGATGGTCCATGGGGGAGCAGCCAGGTGCGCGGGGGCGTTGATGCCCGAGGAGCCAGGCTGCTGTTTGTTGCTCATGGCAGTGGACAGCCGGAGCAAACGGCGACCCGAACGAAGCTCCAGGGAACCGCGTCGTCGTAGAGGACCAAGAGGTCGAAAGCACCTTCCACCACTTTGAAAGGCAGGAGCACAGCTGCTGTCTCGAAGCCTTTATTTGGCCGAGCCTCGCGCAGAACGAAGATGGCGCTCACCGTGATGATGATTATTTATCGGTGAAGAAGATGAACGATGAATGTTCTGTGCTCACATTATATATATACATATATATAGCAGTCATGGTGGTCAGTAGGCCGGAGGCGTGAACGCAGAGATGAGTAGTAGACCCTCGGTAAACAACCTTGATAAACGCGACAGGTCAGCGTGGCAAAACGTTCTCCTCAACGCCTCTATGGAACTAGTGAAAATCGCCATCAGTCATACTGAGAAACAGGTTAAACAACTAAATAAGGCAACCACAACCCTTATACGATCTAATGACCCCTTATCAAAAGATGAAATAACAGCCCTTAAAGAATTCGAAAAAAACCAAGCACAGTGAGCTCGTCGCGACGAAAATTCGTAAACTCCAACGAGATAAGGTTCCACCTCCCGCAATCCCTGAAATCACTCCATTCGACTTTACCATCCCACCTGCTCCGCCGGCGGATATAACACTGTTATCAGCGAACCATCAGGCACCAGTGTAGTGAATATTTCAAGCACCACCCTGTCCGATGACGAAACAAAGCTACTGTCGAAAGAACTCAACTTCTGTCCAACTACGCCTTTCTATGACGAATTTCAGTTACTTCAAGATCTCGATAACTTTGGAAGAACTTTGAGACTTCGTGAATATTTCTTAGATAAACCCTCTAACCCTCAAAATGCACAGGTACGCCCAACAAGCGATTGGACACCGAACGCTCATCGCGACGAGTGTCTTGATTTGTACATAGCCGCTGTTCAAAGGGATATTACGCGTGAATACCAAAAACAGAACAGAAAAAGGCAGAACCTTACAAAATCTGAAAAAGCATGCCTTACCAATCTCCGTAACAGGACCGACATAACAATCAAACCAGCAGATAAAGGAGGAGCAATCGTAATTCTTAACACCTCAGACTACATTCAAGAAGGATACCGACAACTCAATGATTCCAAATTTTACGAGCGCCTTCCAGGGGACCCAACAACTCAGTACACGAAAATTGTAACATCGGAACTGAATATGCTATTAGACAAAGGAAAAATAACGCCCAATGAACATAATTTAATGCGGCCAGCCAACCCCATTCCGGGTCGGTTTTACATGCTCCCCAAGATACACAAAACGGGCAACCCAGGGCGCCCAATCGTATCCGGCATTGGGACGATAACGGAATCTATATCAGGCTACATAGACAAACTAATAAGACATATCCCTACAATACTAGACTCATATGTCAAAGACACTACGCACTTCCTCGGAGAAATTTCAAACATATGTGTGCTGGAAGGGTCATACCTGGTAACTCTCGATGTATCCTCCATTTACACAAATATCCCGCATGAAGACGGAATAGCCGCTCTACCCTTACGAAAATGCCATATATGGACTGATATGAAAAAATCCATATACGGTTATATTAAAAATTGGGCCGATATGGCCATATATGGCATATACGGCCCTTATATGGCCATATCTGCCCAATTTTGAACATATCCTTATACGGGCCCGTATATGGCCATATCTGCCCAATTTTTAATATATCCGTATATGGCGCCTTATACTGCCATATCTGTCGAATTTTTGATATATCCATATATGATGCCTTATATGGCCATATCTGCCCAATCTTTAATATATCCGTATATGGGCCCTTACATGGCCATATCTGCGCAATTTGTAATATATCCATATATGGTACCTTATATGGCCATATCTGCTTGACACTGTAGGCCATGTGTGAGAGCTGAATACATATATAAACAAAAACAGAACACAAATGCAAGATGGACCTTTCACGTGTGTATTTTATTTTCCAACTATTTTTTTTCATTCTTCGGAGTTGTCTTTTGTCTTTTTGCTTCTCAAGTCGCTGAGCTTTGTGCCCAGGGATAATATTAAAATTAAGTTTTCCACTGCACTCGAACTGGCACCTCGTAGGGAAGTCTCTTGTGCGAGCTGTAAATGGCAAAACACAATTGGAGCATGAAAGTAATGCTTACATTATCAGGGCCGATAAATAACTCCAAAATATGTGCAGCTGATGACGCAATGACACAATATTTTATATGTATACATGCATGCATTCACTTAGGCGCCATGAACAACAATCATAAAACATCGGAACACGCCCGTATCGTTAAACCATCCTGCATGACCGTGCATGACTACGCAATGTGCTGGTCGATATGCAAAGCACCTTACAAGCAGTTGCTCAATTATTATTTCAGTTTACTTCCTTGCACTTTGAGGCGAAGGGAAGGGAGATGCTTGTCCCTGTCTTTGTCAAAAAAATTCATGTCATTTAAGCTACAGCTGTCACGCAGGAAAAAAAGCACTGTTTTTCTCAACGACGAGATTAGCTTGTTAATCACGTGAGGCCGGTTATCCGAGATGGCATCAAATGTATGCATATAAAGCGCTGTCATTGATAGCTGTACCAGCAAACATGTTTATACATTATTGCCATAAAGCAACTGACCTTTGATGTATAGGGACGACTGAGTGTATTGTAACCTCTCCGAAATAGCGTGTGGAGTGCTCTGTTGGGTAAATAAATAAAATAAATGCAGATAATATCTAAAATGCGGCCACGCCATTTTTATGCTCAATATGGCACTTTCAGCTGCTTCTGAAGCAGCATGC
Source organism: Hyalomma asiaticum (assembly GCA_013339685.2). Lineage (NCBI taxonomy): Eukaryota > Metazoa > Arthropoda > Arachnida > Ixodida > Ixodidae > Hyalomma > Hyalomma asiaticum. Next base: position 46,608 of record JABSTT010001913.1, read on the forward strand.
ATTTCCAGCCTCACAGCTTCACTGGTGCCAGATTCCGCGAATAAGTTACAATAACGAGAATTTCACTAGGGAAAGGGCGGGGGAAGGGCACCCGTAAAACGAACAGAATTTCAACAGCAACTTGTTTAAGGCATTCATAAGGAAAAATCAGAAAATGATAGCGTGTCTAAGCACGGTACATCTGTTGGGTGACCTTCGATCTCGCCACAAGAAGAAAATACTGCATTTGGCGTCTTTTTACAACGCCGCTAAAGGGTCGGAAACAGAAGCAATGCCTAAGGCGCAACTTAAAATATAGAAAAGAAACACGCTAGCTTTTCGACATTAGCCGTTCATCCGATATCCGATGGCGAAAACAAAGCGCTTAGCAGCTATAAAATTGTCCAATTCACGTGCTTCTGAACTGACACACCGTATTAGAATTTTAGTAACAAGCATCAAAGCTTACCTTGTAGCAATCAGCCTGGCATGAAAGAAGCCTTTGTACTGCCACCAAACTTGCACTTGTGGCCCCACTTCGTTAGGAATGTGCTCTTCCGTCACTCCCGACGCAGGTCATTTTAGAACATCGAAGGTTGTCCACTTATTTGCGACACGATCGAAACATGCCACTCACTGCACTCAGTACCACAGCACCACCTTTTTCGGAAAGCACAGCCATGCAGCCCACACACAACAAAACCTTCGTGGAGAAAATGGCTCTAGTTGTGACGGCTACGCAAATGTAGTCCGTAAGAAAAAGAAAGAGAGAGGTGCATCGTTCCGAGAGGAAACGGCAAACGTAAAGCAGAAACTCGCATATTTCGATTGTTTCCCCGAAAATACGAGCGCGTTTTGTCAAAATGATAAGAAATGTGTTATGATTTAAGGCTACCAGTGAGACATGTCTATTTTCTTGCTTACCACAAGCAATGGACTACTTTTTGGACGCGAAAGTACACAGCGTAAACACGAGAGCTAGCTTTGGCAGCGCTTCACCTGATGCATCTCAAGTCCCAACAATTATGCACCAACTCGCCCAAGAAGAAGTTATTCTGAAATGCATGAAATCTGTTCCACGTGCACGTGGAAAAAGCGAGGGGCCGTCTCCAAAGGTCCTGCGCACTGTTCCGAGAAAAAAAAGCGTGGCTCTTTGCGGAAGAAAAGAACGGGAGGGCGGGGGGGTTGGGGGGGTGTGCAGAGGGGGGCTCTTTTTGGTCATTTATTTTTTGGCTCGTCTTTGGCATTCTTTTGAGCAATGGTGGGTCAGCTCTAGAAAGAGTAGAAGCGATAGCCCTCTTTCGCGCCGCACTCGGACAAGACGAGGTAAAGAAAATAAAAATAAAAGTAAAGAACGTTGCTGACACATTCCAACAATCATTCGTTTAGCTATAACTTACAGTGAACATGCAATCTAGGCGCTTATTGCCGTACAGGTGGCACAAGTTTTGCATTAATGCACCACTATAATGTGCACGTATATACAATTGCTTTGGCTCTTGCAACCGCAACATCGACGAAACAGTAATAGTTCAGCTTGATACATCGTTTTAATGCAGATAATAATTAGCTCGCGCTGTAGGTAAATCGCGTATTAAATGAAATTACGATGCCATGACAAAGGAGAACTCACCGCCAACCCTCCCTTACTCTCTTTTACCATCTACCCTTAGTGTTTACTTTTTGCATTCATTTCTTTTGTAATTACTAATTGCTGCATGGGACGAGATGTGCGGTTGCATCGATTATCTGTGTGTATATAAATAACATTACAGGGTATTTATTGTTTCGCTTCGCGTGATATATTATCAGTCACCATGACGCGAGAAAATTTTATATATATATATATATATATATATATATATATATATATATATATATATATATATATATATATATATATATTGTGAGTAACTGCTCCTTAATTGGATGTCGACACATAAATAATATAATACACCTATGTATAAAACTGTTAACTTGCATTATGTGACTTTGATGCATACTCTTTATATCGAGTATATAAAGCCATATACGGGCCACGGACGCCGTATATGGAAGTATCCTGCTACCGTATATGTCATATAAGGCGCAATACAAAGCCATATATGGCAGTATATAGCTGCCTTATATGACATATAAAACACCATATACGTTTATATCTGGCTGTATATGACCTTATATCGAACCATATACGGCAGTATATAGCCTGATATGAGCGCTTATATGTCCATATCTGGCCATATATAAAACATATCTGGCCCATATATGATATTTCCGTAAGGGTAATCAGCATGTACGCGCTTCACAGACAACCAGATACTCCAGACGACCACACAATTGCAAGTTTAGCTAGACTAGTCTTGAAACTCAATTCGTTTGAATTCAAGAATGAATACTTTAGGCAAGTTAGCGGAACCGCTATGGGCACCAGGATGGCCCCTAGTTATGCCAATATCTTTATTGGACAACTGGAATCAAAATTTCTCTCTCAATCCCCTCTAAGACCACTTTTGTACAAGAGATATATAGATGATATCTTCTTTGTCTGGAAGCACAGCGAGGATGAACTGATAAAATTTATAACCTCCTACAACTGCGCACACCCGAATATTAAGTTTACCCATTCCTACTCTCGCACAAGCATAAACTTCCTGTTCGTAACTGTGAAAATTGAAAACGGCCGACTCCCAGCTAGCACACAAGACCAAAAAGACGTCTTATTGGGGGATTAACGTCTTGGTTCGCGTGGCTGACGTCTCAAAGACGTCAGCCACGCGAACTAAGGGGCAGCGACATCAAAGGGACAATGAATCCGTCTTCGAAACGTCCTACGCAAGACGGTAAGCAGACGTGGAAGAATACCGCCCCCCTCCCCTCCCTCCCCAAAGCGTCGGCGGGCGTCGACACAATGCACGGCGCCGAGGTGTCGCCAGCTGCAATGGGGCCGGGAGGGAGGCTCCAGAATGTCTGGCTCCTTCTCGCCGGTTACCAGGGAGATGAGGCGAGAGGGCGCAGGCTGGCGCAAACACGCGGAGACACGAAGCAAAGGCAGCGAAGCTCGTTTGCGTGGTTGGTCGTGGAGTAAGTGTGGTCAAGTTGTTGGCGGCCGGCTCTTCCTTCGTTTCTGGGAAAATTCTGTTAGCGTGCTGCAACTGCTGCGTGTGTTTGTGTGGTGGCATTATGTTCTTTCTACTTTCCTCCTTATGTTAACCCTGGTTCAATTCCGGCGCTTCTGTGACTGGATCCCGTAACACCAATAACTACGTCTCGCCGAAAATAAATGTAAGTACCACATTTGAATGGCTTAGCATGATGCCTGTGAGATCACTCATGTGTTCCGTGGATAGGGCGAATCGTTCTGTGACAGATACAAGGAGGATTAATGCTATGTAAGGTCTAAGATAGTTGACGCATTAAACGCAAAGCAACGCAACTGTGGTTTTATTATTCAGATCATCGTGTATGATTGCATTCTGAAATTTTCTTAGGTCTATGTGCGTGTTGAGCCTGATTAGTGAGTAACGAGTGCATTGGCTTCGTTCCCACCATCCTGTCATTTGGTCGTTACGGGTAGCGAGTGCAGCGCATGTACAACAATGTCGGGTAGTAGTAATTTACTCGTGTCTTACACAGACGAATACATGCATGTGATATCGCGCGTTGTAGGGCAACCGTTGCCGCGCGTCCTTTCACTGTTGCATTGCAGTCGTGAGATTTCAGTTCAGAGCTGCGAAATTTACGTGCATGTGATGTGGATGTGAAAATCGCGCATTGTTTATTGTGGCATGTCAGCAGAACTGAAGCAGGAAATCATGACGTCTTATGGTGGTGGAATGACTTCTCGCAGCTCAGCATTCATATGAGCATGAGTGTCGTTGTGTTCGTTCTCGGCCATATTTAAACTTTGTCAGAGGCATGTGACTCGTTTGCGAATGTTCGTTATTATTATTTCTCATTGTCCACGCTGTTGCGGTTTTCTGCATTTGGGGTTCGTTATTCTTGCAGACCGCAAATACCAAAATAATTACAAGACCTGTTATCTGGTTCCACAGTGGTGTTACAGGGACGCTGTTGTGTACAGTAGATTTTTGGTATGCCATAAGCTGTCCAGTCTTTCACGTGGTACGGACTGGGGAGTGAAGACTTGAACCATGTTGCTGGGCTGATAGCGTAGGACAGCGATGATAAGGCGACGAACGACGAACTAAATTAGTACGTCGGGCCATGGGGGAGCGGCGTGTTACGACGACTTATACATGAACGTTTGGACGTATTTTGTTTATTTTTATTATTTAGTACGGGCGCCGCCAGCTTGTCCGGTGCCGGGATCTAGCTGTGCATTCCTATACCTATATCGTCAAATCAAATCAAAACCACGGTGCCATTCAACAGTTTTCAGTGGAACGTTTGACGTTTTCCTCCTACCCCGCGACATACTCGCTACCCCAAATGAGCCATATTTCGTTGCATTGTACTAAATTCACTATTACCTGGCCATGGAAGGCAGTTTTGTGCAGGCGAAATCGAAGCCACAGCGAAAATTTGTTGATGCTATGCACAGATGTGATGCGCAGTCACTGTGCCCGTAGATCGCGCGACCTTGAAGGTCCCATTTAATAAAGGAGCCCTGCGACATTTGGAATCTCGATGGCAAACGATGCCTAACAGTCGTGGAGGTTGTTGTGAACGTGTGAGCCAAGTATTATTGAGCTGCGTGCACCAGGGAATTTTTTATTTGGTTTCAAACACAGCTGTAATTAACATTGCTCTTCGTTCCAACAAATGTCACTAGGCCGTCGACTACTTTGTTCGAGGCAGATATATCACTGGCTGAACTTACGGTCACGGAAAGGTAGTCTGCAATTATATATTTGTTCATGAAAGGGAAAATTAGCATCCACCCGTTTTGTAGCACAAGGCAAACGTTACCCACCCTTGCGGGTTTCCGCAGAACTCATTTGCCTATATATATTTGTTCATTTTGCATTAAAGAAATAAAGGCAATCTGAGTGCCTGTCTTTAAAAAGACCGAGGTGAGCGAAGGGACCTAGTCGTTGGCTGCCAGTGACGTTACTTGTTGAAAGAAGAGCAGGCAAGTCGTTGGTCGGTGCTGCTACTGACGTCAGTTGTTGGAACAGTTGCAGGCAATGGCATGATGTATTTAAAATGAAACTGCAAATCCACTGCTGCTTGCAGCACAATAACATTTGGCTCACACGTTTACAGAAGTCTCAACGATTGATTGGCACCGTTTGCTCAGTGCGTTCGAAAAGTGTTGCAGGGACCCTTTCATACCGAGTGCGCAGTGAGCACGTAAGCACGCCTCGAAGAATATTCTCACAGTCTAAGTGTGAAGCATGTGTGTCACCCGATTTCTACATGCTGTGTATGGGAATGCGTCCAAAATAAACTACGAATCAGTAATGTGCAGTTTAACGTTCACGAGTGCCATACTATTCGGCGGTGGTAGCATCAGGAGATGCATCAAGTTTCCTGCGGAGATGGCCCGAACACCACTGTATATTGTAAATGATAGAGACATAGACACAGCGCCTTTGCCGCAGGCCGGCTGTTGTATCCTGACTTCTTTCTTCTCTTCCTTTTCATCGCTGGGCATCTAGCACGAGCGTCCAAGCTTCAGCGGAACTCGCTGACCTTCGTATATGTGTACATAGGTACATACAATCCTGTGAGTGTTAGATTGTATGTGCACATAGACCCGATAAAAGGGACGGGGGGGTGGGGGTGGAGACGACCGCCTTCGTAGCTCAGCGGTAGATCATCGGACGCCTTATCCGAAGGTCGTGGGTTCGGTTCCCACAGAAGGCAGGTTTGTCTTTTCGTCCGCCTAAATTCCTTCCTACTTCACAAGTATAATACTACAATTAAGAACCCCAATAACTTCTCCTATGTTTTCCTATGCTTCATAGTTTGTTGCTTCGTTAAATATATATATATATATATAGTGCAGGCAGCAGTGCAGAAGTACCAGGCACTCGAGGAAAATTCATTAATTCATTTCGAGTGTTTATCTATTGCAAGTTGCAGGATATTATGAACACTTCCTGTAAAGGGCGCAGTCTATGACAGAGATGCATTGCAAATTTCGTTCCTCAAAGCACAGTTGTAGAACAGCTTTATAGAAAATAGCGGCCCCCCTTTTTTTTTCGTTTGCAGGAATACATGCGGTTTAATCGGCGGTTGTACGGATAACCTGATAGGGCACCAACTGTGTTCTACCACGGCCCTACCAAGGTTCTACATTGAAAGCATTTCCGCGACGGCGGTTTCAGCGTGTCATGTGATGCCAGTAGCATCGTATTCACCAGCTGCACTAAGCCTGGACACTACAACTAGTTTTTGATGAGCGTGAACGTGAACTGGTTGCGCGTTTGGTGGAGGTTGCATTCTCAAAGGACTTGGCTGTTCGAAGTGTTTTGTTTAATGACAAGGTATAAGGTAACAGTGTTTTCCTTAAATGTGAAACAGGGCGAAATTCGAAGACCCTCAGTTTTATCCTGCACATGTAGACCTGATGGTTATTTAAAGTCCCTTTTAGGAATAGCTTCATGTGCTGGGTGCCAAAGTCTTCTTTTTTTTTCTTTTTCGGCTTCCAACTGATGCTTGCCAGTTTGATCTCCGTTCATGTCAGATTTGCATATATGTGCGTAATACAGTGCTTTGTAGAGAGCCACATCTGTATTTTGTATATGTAATTGAGAATATTGCTTCTGTTTTTTCTTTTTCCTCGCCTCAATGCTGTCTCCACTGTATTCAACTTCGAGCACGTATGTAGCTTCATTATGAAATGGAGGTTGCTTCGATGTAACGTTGCTCGCTGTGAGATATTGTGCACTGCATTGCGACGTTGCTCATTATACCGATTTTGTTAATATTTCATGCGCTAATTTCTTTGAAGGTCACTTTGGTCAATATTCGTTGACACTTGATTGATATTTTTGGTTGTCTTTTAAAGTTTGCTTCATTACATCAGCTGATGTCCTAGACAAATTTTCACTTTCATGTCTGAGTCATATTTGAGTTCTTGTGTTTATATTCCTTGATTTTATGCGGTGAAGATACTGCATAACGTGATTGAAAGCGGCTGTCAGACAGTCATCCATGGTTCTGTCTCTGCTCATATAACCGGATACGCTGCTCTCATGGTGAAAAGCGCATAGTCGTTTGGCTGTTGATTATTGTGTGACTACTAGTGCTCTTTTGTGAGCCTCTAGTGTTTAATAAGTTACAAATATATATAAAGTATTTCTTCTGCAGTTGCTCTTGAATATTTGTTGTTTTGTTTTTCTGGCATTTCTCATTTTCTTCTTTTTTTAACTTGCACAAGTTAGTTTCTCAATAAAATGATGATGTAGCAGTGTTTTGACTGCGTGATCATTGGCACAGAGGCCTCCATGCTAGGCCGCTTGCCATGAAACTGTCTATCCTTCACTGTAGAAAGATATGTCATTACTATTTTTGGTAGATTTGCTTCATACTCAACAAATTACATGCTAGATTGATTTTTGTATTCATGACAGCCAATTTTGACTTAAATGCTAAGACTGATGAAGCCTTGTTGCGAACTGTGTACCTACCTTACTGCACTATTTTGCTCTGTTGCACTCAGTGCTGATGCCTTTAACCACGAAAAAAAAAAGAATTCCAGGCAACTGCGATGCCAGGACTTCTTCCTAGGATGTAACTACGAAAGTATTCTGCTGGCACTACCCCCCACTCTGCAGCATCAAAAAGATTATGGTGCTGCTGATAACATAGCAGGTCGCAGCTACTACCACAAAGGCAGGGACGGCGTCCGCGGATGGGGGTGCCCCCCAAAATTATGATCCCGTTAACACCTTCAGAACCACGGAGTTAATGCCTGAGGGGTGCAAAAAAATGTTTTGTGGTTATTTGTACCCCTCAGGCGTTAGCTTACATTCTGAGGGTGGTAACAAGATCAAAATTTTGGTGGGCGCGCCCCGTTCCCGAGCACGATTCCTGCTTCTTTTTCAGATTACGGCTAACATTTCAGGAACAGCTTTTTGATGACGTCTTTGGTAAGTCTTTAAACGGATTCAGAAATCCCTGTAAATGGGATTATTGGAGGCTCCCCCAAGCCGTCGAAAAGACCAGCTTTTTGATGACGTCTTTGGTAAGTCTTTAAACGGATTCAGAAATCCCGGTAAATGGGATTATTGGAGGCTCCCCCAAGCCGTCGAAAAGACCAGCTTTTTGAAGACGTTTCAAAGACGTTCAGGAAACGTCTCGTTTATGGGCAACAAGACGGACATTAGACGAGATATACGACGTCTTCTAGACCAAAACTTCTTACGCGTGCCGTCTCTGAGACGTCGTTAACGTCTCGGATATCCGTCTCGAAGACGTCTTAAATCCTTTGTGTGCTAGCTGGGCTATCAACAAAACTGTATCGGAAACCTGCCGATCGACAACAATACCTTCACTACCACAGCGACCACCCACGCCATTGTAAGAACAACATTCCATACAGCCAAGCACACCGTTTCAAACGAATCTGCTCAAAAGATGAAGATATTGACTCGGCCGCCCTGAATCTAAAAACCGTCCTTCACAAACAAAAGTATCCGCCACGTGTTATCGACGACGCCATCCAGAGGGCCAAAACACTGAACTGACAAGACCTCATTTCGAACCGTCCCACACACGTACAGCACGAATTCCCCCAATGTCAACAAAATCCTAAGGCGCCACTACAACATTATAGAACAAAGCGAGCGACTTAAGCGTGCATTTCCATCCGCCCCTTCCGTTACCTACAGACGATCACGTAACCTCAGGGACACCCTTGTGAACTCGCGATTAAATACATCACGGCCACACAACGGATGCAGGCCATGCCTGAAACCAAGGTGTCTTGTCTGTAAAGCAATGCAGCAGACGAGTACAGCCCACAGCTCCCAATCACAGTACTCTGTGAAAATTTGCGGGAATTTAACATGCGATTCCTCGACTGTTATCTATCTGCTGGAGTGTACTGTATGTAGAATGCAGTACATAGGTCAAACAGAAACCTCATTCAGGCTCCGCTTCAACAACCACAAAGCCCATGCCAAATCTATTCCAAATCTACCTCTCTCGAAACATCTAAACCTCCCAAACCATTCATTCGATAAACTAACAGTGACACTATTAGAAACGGGCTTCAAGTCAAAGCGAGAACGTGAGCAACGAGAATCATATCTAATATACCGGTTCAAAACGACCGAGAGAGGTATAAATGAGAACCCGGGAACCATCGCAATAATAAAATAATTGGCAAGCGTTTAACCTGTGGCACCGTATGTACAGCGGGAACCGGACCATTGAAATATGACGTGTTTTTCAAAGCGAATCATGTAAACCTGTTTGATGATTTTTCCCTTTTTTTTAACTTCCTGACCATTCATCTATTACATGCCTTATTCTAATCATTTCTCTGAAACTTTGCTTTTCTTTTTTTTTCTTTTCTCCTGGATGTGGCCAAACGCGCAGGCAGGTCAGTGCACGTTTCTGCCCGTCCGGGCGCAGACTTCTAGGCGCCATCGCCACTGACGTCACTGCAATTGTACTCACCCACCCCCACCCGTTTCTTCCTTCCTTCCTTTTTTCTGTTTTTTTTCTTCTTGACATTGACACACCTGAGGGGGGCCTGAAGTGTACGCTTGACTATTGGGTCCAGCCAAGGAAACCACTTCGTAAAGACGGGAGGGAAAAAAAGGGGGCAGAGGGGGAACAAAAAAATAATAATAAAAAGGGGGGGGGGGACATGATGCCCGCATATGACGCACGTCGCCTGCTCTTCCTCCACTCTTTGCTCCGGTTCTTTCAGGTTCTAGATCTTTCCTGTCTTCTTTCTTTTCTTAATGTTTCTTCTTTCATGTTTTTCTTCCTTCCTCTTTTATGAAAATCTCTCTCAGATAGGTATAAATAGAAGCGGAAATACAACCATAGGCATTCCTGATGAAGGCCGGTCTCCGGCTGAAACGTTGAATAAACGCTTTCCGCATTTTTGTTGCGAATTCCGAGGGTCTACTACACATCTCGATATATATATATATATAATCTTTTTCATTCCTGATGAAGGCCGGTCTCCGGCTGAAACGTTGAATAAACGCTTTCCGCATTTTTGTTGCCAATTCCGAGGGTCTACTACTCATCTCTGCCTTCACGCCTCCGGCCTATTCACCACCATGACTACTGCTATATATATATATATATATATATATATATATATATATATATATATATATATATATATATATATATAGGACTGTATATGCAAAAATATAGCTTGGGTTGCCGCTAGTTTATAACAGAATTGACGATGCGCCTCTTAGAGAACGACGGTTTATTAAGTCAACGTTTCGGTCGGAGCCCGACCTTTTTCAAGACATGTCTTGAAAAAGGTCGGGATCCGACCGAAACGTTGACTTAATAAACCGTCGATCTCTAAGAGGCGCATCGTCAATTCCGTTATAAATAAATAAATATATATATATATATATATATATATATATATATATATATATATATATATATTGTAGGGGTTTACTTCTACTAATAACTACTGCTAGCAGCGGCATCGCCGCTAGCAACCCCCTGCCGTGGGTTCGAGCACTCAACGAGCAGAGAATGAGGGAGTCGCGCTCGCGCGCTAGCTATCTCAGCCATGCCATCGCCGCGCTGCCGCGCGCTTCGGCCCGCGGCCCGACTCGAGGCAGGGCAGCGCGAACCGTCGCACGCGGCTAAAGAGGAGAACATTAGGCGTCACTCTCCGAGCATGGTAATTTAATAAACACACGTTAAAACAAAACAAATAATACAAGGCCGAATAAGTCGAATTAAATATAAACAAAGAGTAACGATAACGATTAACAAAACGCGAGCGCGATAACACAAACAAAGGACAGTAACAAAGAACAACACGCGAACATACAATAACACACAAAAATACACAGAGACCATGCAGGGAAGAAGAGCCTAACCCCGGCCAGCGCACCCGCGACCGCGAGCCCTCGGAAAAGGAAAATAGAAGAAGAACATACAGACAGAGGCGTCGGTCGCAGGTCGCCGCCGTGGTCGCTGGGGCTCGCAGAAGCACGCCATCCGACCGATGGCCTGGTCGGCCGGAGGGTCCCAAAAGTACGTGCGCACTTCTCCAAGTCCCAGCGTGTTCTCCCGAGCATCTCAAAAACCAGAAACGCCAGAACGCGCAAATGTTCGAGGAATTTCTCGCTGCCCAATGGCAGCCTAGTTAAAACCATATGGAGCGAGGCGGCCAGCCCTCCACAGTGGTGGGTCGCCGCCGCGTCCAGCTGGGAGAGAGGGACGCGAGGAATTTCGTGCAAAACATGGCGTCGGGCGGGACCCGGCCCCACATCCCTCCCTCCTTAAAAGCCCCCCTAAAAAAAACAATACCGACGGTACCAATACGCAATAAAAATCCGCTAACTACCCCAAACCAAAACAAAAATACGAAAAACAAACGCGACAACAAAATCGCGACACGTCTCAAATGTCCAAAGAAGCCGACGCACATTAAAATCCGCGAGCTATCCCCAAACAAAAACAAGAACAAGGAAACAAACGCGACAATACAACCGCGGCATATCTCTCAAGTGTCCGATGAAGCCGACGCGCGCCACGGCATCCTCACCCGGACCCTGGACGCCGGCCGCGGCAGGTCTCACGTGCCGTCGACCCTGTCGACTTCCTGGCCGCACCAAGTGCCGCGACAACGGCTCCGTCCGCAGCCTCGCCGTCGACGCCGCCTCTCTCCGGACACGCAGACTTCGGCCGCCAAATCAGCGCGGCAGAAAAACACACACACACAAAAACAAAACAAAACAGTCGCGCAGCACAAGAACCAACTCAGTTTAACTAACGAACAATAAAATAACGCAAGGCTACAATTCTCAGGTAGCGAAAACCAAAAACCCAAAAAGAAAGAAACGGTACGTAAACAGAAAGGAACACTTAGCATAAAAACTAGAACAGCGAAGAGAAACTAGAGAGGGGGTAAAGAGAGAAAAAGAGAAAGACGTCTCTGTCAGGTTATCTCTCCGTCTGGCATCAGTCGGGCAGAAACCAATGTAAACGTGGTCTTCACTAGTGCGATGCCGCATGACCTTACACTAGCGGATAATCCTTCCACGAACGCACTCTGCCCATCCGTGACACCAAACGAAACGGGAGATCCACAACGTGTTGCCTACGGAATGAACAGACGCGGAAGGGACGGCGACAGCTGAGCATTCACACTGCACCGTGCCAAATCGCAGAGCACAGTAACTTCAACTAAAGCCTTCCGCTCTTACGACTGGCTAGAATTACTGCAGGGGCGCGCTATCGCTCTCCTCTGCTGTCGGGGGGTGCCACTGCCGACGCGCGTAAACACGCAGCGCTAACCGCAAAGGTGGCATGATACTGTGGCCAAGCTCGTACAGACCGCGCAGAGTGAACCCCTTTCTCTCCAGGGCCACGGCTACACAAGCCGCTTCGAGCCCAAAACCCGCGCTCGCCGCAATACAAGACAGCGATACTACGCGCGCGCCATGTGCAGTACCAGCACATTCAGGCGCCTCGCCTCCCGGAGGCGAAAAACAAAACCGCGAAAGAAACTATTTACATTATGTACACATGGGTCACTCTGCCGTCAGCAACGTCGCTCTTCGGGCCAAACGAAAAAAAGCAAAAGAACAACAAACAAGAAAAAAAACCAGATTCCGGAGGTGAGTCCGGTGAGGATGGACCCCCTCTTTCATCCTTTCCCCCCGACCGGCCAGCTGATCAACGCCACAATGGCCTCCTTCTCTCCCGCCGCGGGGACGCTAGAACGCTCTCCCCTTCTGCGTGCGCGAAGATAGACAGGTGCCCAAAGGGCTATTCAAGGAAGAAGGGTCATCCTTCTACTTCTTTGTTCGCCTCAGCGGCCTTTCCGCCATCTTTGCCTCCCTCGGTGCAAGTCGGCCATGTGCAACCGAACAGCGCCGTCAACTTTTAAAGAAAAGAGACTTTCGGCGACCCGGGCAAGAAATAGCGCGTCAACTACTCTTTCACTGGTTCTGAATTTAGTGAGGAAAGACGCGCACGACGCGAAGTCTAAAGAAAACCGTTGGACTCACCGACTTGAACGTCGCACGGGAGACACGATGGTCAATCTCCCGGCCATGGCATGATGAAAGCCTTGGTAAATCCAACGAGTTTCCGCCACCAAGAACGAACTGCTGCATCTCGGTGGCAACTTGCATCACGCCTTTCCTCGTCCACGCTTCGCCTCACACAACTTCGAAGCGGGTTACCAATCCGTTTGAGAAGTGACATTTGCCTCTCCTCACACCACGATACATCGACAGAGAAAAAGGAAGGACAGGCAAAGAAAGAGATACGCGCGATACACGGCAGAGACGGCCAACCTCAACCAAAGCGCATTTTACGCTGGGAACCGAACGCAACTTCCCCACTCTGCCGACACCTGCTCGTCGTTCGAGCGACCAAGGGCAAGGCCCCTGGCCCCACTTAGTTGGGCGCCAAAATGTAGGGGGTTACTTCTCTTAATACTTACTGCTAGCAGCGGCATCGCCGCTAGCAACCCCCTGCCGTGGGTTCGAGCACTCAACGAGCAGAGAATGAGGGAGTCGCGCTCGCGCGCTAGCTATCTCAGCCATGCCATCGCCGCGCTGCCGCGCGCTTCGGCCCGCGGCCCGACTCGAGGCAGGGCAGCGCGAACCGTCGCACGCGGCTAAAGAGGAGAACATTAGGCGTCACTCTCCGAGCATGGTAATTTAATAAACACACGTTAAAACAAAACAAATAATACAAGGCCGAATAAGTCGAATTAAATATAAACAAAGAGTAACGATAACGATTAACAAAACGCGAGCACGATAACACAAACAAAGGACAGTAACAAAGAACAACACGCGAACATACAATAACACACAAAAATACACAGAGACCATGCAGGGAAGAAGAGCCTAACCCCGGCCAGCGCACCCGCGACCGCGAGCCCTCGGAAAAGGAAAATAGAAGAAGAACATACAGACAGAGGCGTCGGTCGCAGGTCGCCGCCGTGGTCGCTGGGGCTCGCAGAAGCACGCCATCCGACCGATGGCCTGGTCGGCCGGAGGGTCCCAAAAGTACGTGCGCACTTCTCCAAGTCCCAGCGTGTTCTCCCGAGCATCTCAAAAACCAGAAACGCCAGAACGCGCAAATGTTCGAGGAATTTCTCGCTGCCCAATGGCAGCCTAGTTAAAACCATATGGAGCGAGGCGGCCAGCCCTCCACAGTGGTGGGTCGCCGCCGCGTCCAGCTGGGAGAGAGGGACGCGAGGAATTTCGTGCAAACATGGCGTCGGGCGGGACCCGGCCCCACAATATATATATATATATATATATATATATATATATATATATATATATATATATATATATATATATATATCGTTGTGAGCGGTCAGCGTAGCGGGGGAAAACGGGCGTCGGCGCTATGAAAGTTACGGAGGGGGCGCTGGTAGTCATGGTACACGTAAACCTTCTTCGCCCCAGGGGCTGGAAAGTGAGCTGCGCCATGCGCCTGACTTCCAAAATTTCCGCAGACGTCCACTACGGCGTTCCTCTTCTATTGCTATCAGTCCCTTTCTCCTTCCCCCACGGACGCTTAGCCGTGCTCCCGACATAGGCTGCAGAAGTTAGTGTCCTTTCCTTAACCGAACCACAATTATCGTCATCAACATCTGGGGCATTGGCCTTGGGTAGATGGCAGTGTAGTGTGTAAATATGACCAAAACGTCGGCGCAAACCACCAAGCACGGAGAAACGAGAAAGAAGAGCGCGGTAGCACGAGGAGGGCTCGTTTCTAAATAAGCCAGATATATCGTTATATTTATTCAAATGCAAAACTAACGTTCAATACAAATTTTAGTCTTTTTCTATTATTCAATTTTTCATTATGTGAATCCTTGGAGTTTTTCCCCCATATTACATCAATACCACTTCGCCATTTCTCTGCGTAGATTACTGCATTCCTAAATATTAAAGTTTTTAGCACCCAATTCTTGGCCAATCCCCCACAGTGGGCGTGAGCCATATATTGTCAGCCCGTTGACAACGCTGACGACGCTGACAACGTTGACAACAAGCAGCCCGTTGACATACGAAATACAGAAAACGTACGCCATAGCAACAAATTTATACCACGATATAATTTTTCAGTGGATTCCCAGTCACTCTGAAATCACAGGAAATGCCACAGCGGATTGCATGGCCCGCGCAGCTCATCAACAGAACGATATGTCACTCTTACCTCTAACGGCGAGTGATGCACGATGTAATCTGAACGGACTATGCAAACGCTTGTCCGAGGAAACTTGGTTTTTAGATGGTGCACAAAACTCGCGATTGTTCAATATAGATCCTGGAATGACGTTTCATATTCCGTTTGGGATTAACCGATCTGTGGAAACAGTAATTCATAGGTTACGACTAGGTACTGCCTATACTAGGAGCTTCCTTTATAGGATAAGGAGAACTGACAGCCCCACCTGCTCTTGTGAAGAGGCTGAAGAAGACATAGAACATCTTCTTCTTCATTGTAAAAATTATCATGCCCCACGCAAAAAACTTCTACAGACATTAAATAATCTGGACAGACGCCCACTGTCATTAGCGAAAATTCTGGGCCCTTGGCCTACACAGAAATTACAGTACGTCGCGGCACGAGCACTCGTGAACTTCTTAGAGGACTCAACGATACCGGAAAAATATTAACCTGCATCATGTTGGGGCCTGCATCGCAATTATTATGAAGCACTAGGGGTACATATTTCCTGTCTCTTCTACATGTTCCTATATTTGTCACTAGCAATTAAGAGACAGTCTACATGCGCTATGTGATCATGTTGAACTTGACAGTGTGGACGGTACTTATGTGTGGACACTGGAAACTTATGAATGTCTTCTTTAATGGACAGTTGTACTGGAAGAGTGACCCTACATGTGTGATGTGATGTGATATGTGTACTGGAAAAGTGACTCTATATGTGTGTTGTGATGTGATACATGTGTCCGTGCCCGAGTACTTGTATTGATGAACTTTGATGAAGTGTACGTAACTTTGTAATGTAAGCCACCCTGTAAGAGAAGAGGAGTAGCCGGCGCCGCACATGGGCACCAACCTCTCCTTAAATTACATTTATTAAAAAAAAACAAGAACCAGGCGCAGTGCAGTCGCGGGCTCTTGGACGAGCGAGAGGTTCTACCGGGCGATGCCTGGTGCGTGACAAGGTACGGAGAACTGCAGTGCCGGGCGAGGTCCAGGGTGGCCGAGGTTCTCAGGCTGCAGGTGCCAGTGTTCGGGCCACTGGCTGGATCAAGGGCCGCCGAGCGGTGTAGATCGAGCCGTACACAGCGGTGTCCTAAGCTCGGACGTGGGTCGCTGGTTCCTGACTACCGCAGCCGAGCTGTACGTGGTAGTGTCACGGTTGAGGCGAGGAACGCCGATGGCTGAGCTGCCGCACTGCAGCTGTGTTCAGCAGCATTTCAGAACGGCACAGACGGTGCTGTGCTGCACGGGACCATCACGTGCAACCTAAGCCTGGGTGTTGAACGAGACGCCAGGGCAGAAGTTTAGCCTGCGCTGGTCCAGGCGTCTCCTGGACGCCGCTACCGCTGCTGAGGAACGGTGAGACTTAGAGCACGGGACTCCTCTTACCCGTTTCTTTTCCCGGGTGGTATGGTGTACGTTTCGATGACAGTCACACCAGACTTGTTTTAGTTATTTTTCACTTTGTCATATAAATGTTTAAAAAGGCCTCCATGTCTGTTTTCTGCGCCACTGCACACTAACAGAAGTGCCCGAACCGTCCTAATCATCACAGGCAGGTACGTCGCTGTGTTCGGAAGCCGTAAGCCGGGGGGAGGGTGCGAAGTAACGTTCGCGAATCTATGCGTAGCCTTGTTTTGGCATGACTGGAAGCAGTGGTCCATGAACACGAAGTGCAGCTGCATATGTTAAAACGGGTACCTCAGATGGCGGTGGTGCGAGCGGCTACACCGTCTGCCAGATTGCACCGCGAATTAAGTCGCCCAAAGCTGACACGTGGGTTTGTAGTCCAACTGCTTGGAGTTAGCGATTTCATAACGACACTCCGTATGAATGCAGGAAGGGCCTGCTTCTCGCTGTGAGATGCGATAGAACAAGCTGCAGCCGTGATGTCGCGCCATTACTGCGACGACCGCTGCTTGAGAGTACGCTCCATAGTGGTCGCCTCACTGTAGACCTTGCTGCGGCCGTCGGTGTGTTGCGTACTAGCCGGGCAAAAAGCTTTTCGTTCCATCAAGTGCCGTATATTCCTCTCTTACACTACAGGGTGCGCGCCTAAGCAGACAAAGCAAATTTTGGGCGAACACAGATGCCATTTCTTTCAGGTCCTGATTTCTACGCGAGGTGGTTTGTTCAGTTATCTGCTTCCTTTCGGCGTTAAGGTGTGCATCGCGCAGCTGTGCGCTGATATTTTCCCATGTCGCGAATGAACCCTCATGGTACTCTTGCTACGTTTTCACACATTCTTTCAGCGCACATTAGATGCTGCGCAGCCTGTGGGCCTCATCCCATTCATTGAGCAAGGCGACGAACACTTGGACCTCCGGTGGTTCCTCAACGTATACAGAAAACGCAGAACAGAAAAAGTCCTGTAGTAATTGCCGCTTCATCTCAAATGCGGCCACCGCAGCCGGGAACGAATCCGCCTCCTTCAGGTCAGCGCTCAAACACCATGACCAGAGTATTGCGGCGGTCAACGCCGTAATGTTGTTTTTCTCTTCGTTTTCTGCGCACTACTCATTGCAAGTGATCAACGAATAAAGAGGGATGCGTAAATTGCTAGGCATAGTGTCACTGCCCTGAGCACACAGCCAATCTATTTGTATGCAAGGTGTGCGATCGCGCTCGTGGTG
>JABSTT010001914.1:0-66462 GCA_013339685.2 Hyalomma asiaticum
TACTGTACATGGGTATGTGCAGGGCTCTCTGTTATGGGGGGGCAAAGGTTTGCTGCAGTAACCCCCTCTTCCTCCCAACCCCCTCATATTTTGGTTAAAGCGCAGTGCAATGTAAAGGTATTGGGCAGATTTGGCAACCCTTCAGGTGACTACGAAAGACGGTGGCATCCTTCCCCACTGCGCACGCCTATGATACTGTGCAATACAAGGAGGCAGTTGCTTCAAGTATTCACATTCTATTGGTTAACACTGTTTAGACAACACTACCTTTATGTGGTTTCATTCCTGCCATTGGTACAAGTGTGCAAGCAGATGTAAACCTTTTAGCATAGCCATAAAATATGGATCTATTCAGAAACCAGAATCTGTAACTTACTGTGAAGTCCCAGTCAAGTGCCCCACTCCTTTTTTCAAGAGATTTCAAACTGCCGTCACTGACCGAGCGAGTGCACCCTTGCCTGTTTTAAAATCCTGTTTACTGAAGCACACTGCACATTGAGGCCAGGTTGCTTGAGAAGTTCTTTCTCAATTTTTCAGCAAATTTTCAAAACAACTTATCAGAAACGACGTAATTCAGTAAGTAAAACAACTTTGTTGGGCCTCACCATAATGGCTACACCATAACCGCGCACTTCTAATCTCCATAGACAGTTATGACTCAAGCTGGGAGGAAATAGTCTTTGTGAGTTGCCATGTTCTTTGGACCAGAGTGATCTAGAATTGTTCTAGGCTGCTCTAATCGGACAGATCGACACGAGACACACCAGTTGCTAGTGTAGATTAAACGTTTGGTGCTGCTCAGGCTCGCAGGCCTATAACCTGTGTGTCTGACTACGGGGCGTTGTTTCACGACTTCGAGAGCAATGACATTGAATAAAAGCAGCAAATGCACTTATTATTCCACAAATATTAATGAAAAGGACAGCTCGGCGTCCTTTTTTCTCTCTGGCGGTTCCACCACCACAATGAATTTTTTCTTGCAACAGAGCAAGGGCCCCTTCCTATACATTCGTCCAATTATCTCTTGCCCAAGGGGTGGCACTTGCTTGGAATTTTACGGTATGCCATTGATCTTAGAAGTTGTACTTCATAAGTACCTGCGAGATGTGAATATCCTGACAGGTTTGTAAGCTGTAGTGAACTGTGTTGGGAGTCCACCTTCTTGATTTGTTAAAGGAAACAACAATGAATTTATAAGGTATACCTGTTTTTCTTACTTCAACCGAAAGATTAGTAATGAGAGTGTCCAGTCATGCAACTATGAACAAATTGCAAGGTGCGATTTCAAACAGGGAATGTCGCGGGAGCCCCGCAACATTCCCTGTTTTAAATCGTACCTTGCGATTTGTTCATCGATTCAAGCATCTATCTTCCCCTGAGCTTCTCTTCCAGTCATGCAACTGCAACTCGGAAAACGGCATGAAACATTTTTGATCGGAACTTTTTACCTATGGAGTCTTATGCACTGCACATGTTGCAAACAGTGGCTGACAGCTGTTGGGTGTGTTTGTGGAAGGTTCCGTGGTAATAGAGAGCATGTACGCAGCACCTGCAAGAACCTGAGCGCAAGCACCGCTTCTCAGAGTTGACTCCTTTAACTTTGTAGAAAGCTAATAGTCTGGTAGGGATGCACTTTTATGTACCAACTGCAGACTGAGTTATGGTTACACAAACAGCAGCCAGCAAGGTACAGAGGTTTAAAGACTCCACAATGCAGTACCAATGCTTCCCCACCAGACTATGCCACGTTTCTGTCGCTGCAATATTCATGCTCAATTTAGAGAGACAAATCCTATTCAAATCACGAAAGGGTGCTCAAATCCATCACTATAATTCAGGTTCTTTACAAGTGGAGAAAGTCCGTCAACACATTCTAGCATGTTGTCGGTCCCTTAAGGTAGCTGCGAATTAAATTCTTGGCTCAGCCCAGGATATGTATAACATTTGTTAGATTACAGTAACAGTATTACGTGGTGTGCTTTGGAAGAAAATTTATCCTACGAGTCACAGTTCACAATAGCAAGCAAAATGTTTTGACGAGAGGCTTACTTACCAACAGCGAGCAGTGCAGCTCCTCCTCCTTGATTAGCGAGGGTTGCTCTTAAAGTTGATGGCTGGCTCAGCCCTGCATAGATCAAAAATACATTAGACTCTCAAATTAAAATATTCACAGTGCCCAACAAAACAGCACTTTACACCACAAGTGGCAGCTTAAAAGACCGAGAAAGATAATTATATTCAGACAAGATTCATAGCATTGCCTGCAGCTTCTGTTTGATCAGTTAAGGCTGAATGGACGTCGATGGTGGGTTTGGCCATGCATGGTGACAGCACCAGACTACAGCCAAATCATTTGCGGTGTCCTAGAGGCACTTCATTTACCCTAGAGCCATAGTCTTCAAGAGCCAGCAAATGTTTACGTCCTGACAAGTTTCATACCTTGTGCTGCTTCTCCTAGTTGATTTACCGGGATTGCTGTGGACACTGGTGGTTGGCTCAGGCCTGTGCAAGTACAAAATACATTAGACTACAGTAAAAAAAAAAATTGCGGTGCCTTAGAGACAAACCATTTACTGCATGAGTTACACTTTGTAACAGGCAGCGACATAATAATCTCACCACGCACCTCGCAATATTTGTACTCACCAGCAGCTCCTTTTGCTTGATTTGGCCCAGCTAATGTGGATGTGGATTGTTGGATTGCCCTGCGTGGTTAAAAACACATCAGGGTAGTATAAAATCTATTTGCAGCACCATGGAAAGAAACAAACAGCAGTCTGTATGGAGGTTCCAATATTGAAATTTCATGTGTAAACATTTCTTGAGTGAACGATACAGATTACATTAAAAGTGAATGTCAGACAACATTACACACCCAAAGGGCATGTACTTTGTGAGCACAGATGGATGCTGTGAATGGTGCCACTATATATTGACTAATATTACAATTTTAGATCCTTTATAATGTCAATGCACACTTTTAAAAGTGGTGCTGCCACTTCTTCACTGAACTTGGAGTTTTTCTTTCCCTACGTTAAAGCTTCTTCATTGAATTTTTTAATTCAACATTGTCTGCTTACATGATGCATATTTTGCTGGATGTAAAATTTCCCTCAAAATTTGATACAATTCGGTCATGACGAGTACGTATGTTTCATAAATTGCAGCTACCCCTTCTTTTAAAGCTTTTGTCGACGGTCAAACATATAGGGCTTTTTTTCATTTTTAAAGTGCAAATTCTGGTGTGAAAGAGAATTCTTCAGTCAGATGTGCTAGCCATAAATTTAATTCCAATTCACTAGCTATAAGCTTAATTCCAATTCAGCAAGCCTTCACCGGAGACGAACGTCGAAATTACATCTGTTGGAGTATCTAAAGCGGTGATAATGACTTACATACTTCACCAACGTCAGGAAAGTCACGCTCATAAATAAGGTTCGTTTTTGAGCAATATATGACAGATCGATTTCCTTCGCTTCAAATGTACCATTAAATGCAGCCTAGAGAAGTTTATTATCGTTTTCCATAAGCGATTCAGAAAATTGCGAAAAATAGTTCCGCTTTCTGACAATTTGTGACCACGCATTTAGATGCTCCGAGCAAAAAGGCTCCTCCGATCACACAAAGCCAAAGCTCATACGCGACACTCGTTCGAAACGATGCTACGCTTGTAAATCGCACCAACACTACAAAGGATAGAGCCGAAAATCACTCACACAGTCGGGCGTGGTTCGAAGGGGTGTGAACGCAGTAGGCGCACCACGCAACTTGATAAGGCACACCTGGCTGCCCTGGCAGACGGCTGTCCGCGACCAATCTGATGTAGCCATCGCACTCGCACGAGCTATCATAAATCATAATTCTCCGTATCCCCTTGACGTCCATGGATGTGTACACTTCTTGAAGCGCTGAGCTAGTCAAAAAAACGCATTCCACATACAGTTCCTGCGGCAGAGTGGCTGATCGGCGCTGCCGAAGCGGTAAATCACGCCAAGACGACCGGCCCCGAGCGCGCGACGAACAGGCAGGCAGGCAGGCACAGAACTTTATTTTTGTCCTGAAAAACTGCAGTTGGACGTCCCCTTTTAGGGGGATCCTGTAGCAGTTGCGGGCCGCTCCCACGCAGGGACAGGAAGACCGTGGCCCTCCGCCCTCTCGCAGGCTCTCTGGACAGCCCGAAGTTGAACCGAAAGGTCGCCGCTTCTCAGGGCTTCCTCCCAGTCCTCTTCTTTGCTGAACTCTGTGTCACGTAACGCAGGACATTGCCAGAGCATGTGAGCTAGTGAGCAGTAAGCCTCTCCGCAGTTCGGACAATGCGGTTCAACATTGGGCGAGAAGTTACTAAACCTGCCTCGCGAAGGGAAAGACCCCGTTTGGAGCATCCTGAAGGCCGAAGACTGCGGACGAGTGAGTTTAGGGTGAGGAAGTGGAAAGACCCTCCGAGAGAGATGATAATGAGTCACGATCTCGTGAAAAGTGAGGAGCGGGTCCCTGTACCTGCCGGCATCCCCGCCCGCGAATTCGCCGGGACCGCCGCGGTGAGTGAAACCTCGCGCACGGTCATGGGCAAACTCATTGGCGTTGGGGACATCGGGGTGTACGTTGGCCCCCATGTGGGCCGGGAACCATGTTATGGTGTGAAACCCGGCAGCCCCCTCGCTGCCGAGGATAGCTGCTGCCTCCCGCGAGATCGAGCCCGAGGCGAAAGCTCTGGCAGCGGACCGCGAGTCCGTGAAGACATTTGGACGCGATGCGTCCTTCATTGCTACAGCAATGGCAATTTGCTCAGCAATCGTTGCCGAAACGTTTCTAACCGACGCAGCACATAGGAGCTTGCCACTATGGTCGACTGAGACCACTGCAAAGCGATCAGAACGCCCGTACTGTGCTGCATCGACAAACGTAGCGAGGTCCGGGCTGTCTGCAACTGACTTCAATAAGGAACGGGCCCGAGCTATGCGGCGTCCTACATTGTACTGCGGGTGGACATTCCTGGGAAGTGGAGCTACGGCAAATGTACCTCTGATAGAAGACGGTAGAGTCACTTTACGTTCGCGAATCTGTGTAAGACCGCAGCCAATGGACTCCAGGATACGTCTACCGGCCTGCGAGGACGACAGGCGCACTACCTGAGCCATTTTCTGCGCCTCGATCACCTCCGAGAGGGAGTTATGCATGCCCAGTTGTATGAGCTTTTCGGTGCTCGTGCTGAGAGGCAACCCTAGAACTCGCTTTATACTCGTGCGCATTAGTGCGTCGATTTTTGCCTCTTCCCTTTTGGACCAGTGCAGCGCTGAAGCGACGTAATTAATGTGGCTCATGAGAAACGCATGGTAGAGCCGAAGGAGATTGCTCTCGCTCAGCCCGCCCCTGCGGTTCGAGACCCTGAGTATGAGCCTAAGCATGTTCTCCGTCTTGGAAGTGATGCGAGCTATAATCTGCGAGTTGCGCCCCTTCGACTCCAGCAACAGTCCGAGCACCCTGATGCAGTCTACCCTGGGGATTCTCTGCCCGTCACGTGTGTATAGAGATATTGGAATCTGCTCTAGAGGAGTGAGGTTCCTCATCCCTTGTCGGGTGGGTCGGTAAAGTAACAACTCGGACTTGGCAGGCGAGAGGCTCAATCCCGAACCGACTAGAAAGCCCTCCGTGACGTTGAGTGCCTGTTGAAGTGCCTGCTCTACCTCGGCATCGGACCCTCCCATGCACCACACAGTGATATCGTCCGCGTAGAGAGCATGGTTAATCCCGCGAACCGTGGCGAGTCGCTCGGAGAGGCCCTTCATGGCAATATTGAAGAGCAGAGGAGAGATGACGGCCCCCTGTGGAGTGCCTCTCGCTCCCAAGGTAAATTCCGCGGATTTTAGTTGGCCGATCTTAATGGAAGCCCTGCGTTCCCTGAGAAAGGAGCTAACGTATGCGTGGAAACGTTGTCCCAGACACATATCCGAGACTGCCTCAAGCACAAACTTGTGAGAGATGCTGTCAAAAGCTTTGGCCAGGTCTAGAGCTAGTATGCCTCTAGTATCTCTGGTGTAGTTGTCAATAATTTGTCTCTTAATGAGGAGCATGACGTCCTGTGCAGATAGGGCAGGCCTAAATCCCACCATGTTTTGCGGAAATAGCTCTTGAATTTCGATGTACCGGGACACCCTATTGTGGATCGCATGTTCAGCCACCTTTCCTACGCAGGACGTAAGCGAGATCGGCCGCATGTTCTCCGGTGCTAAAGGTTTCCCTGGCTTTGGAATAAGCACCACGGAGGCAGTCTTCCAGGATTCGGGGACAAGCCCCGTCTCCCAGATTTTGTTGACTTCCTCGGTTAGCTTCTGGATGGATTTACTATCCAAGTTACGTAGGAGCCTATTTGAGATTCCATCCGGGCCCGGTGCAGAGCGTCCGTTGAGCTCCTGGAGAACCTCCCAAATTTCTGGTTCAGTGAAAGGTGCGTCCAGCTCCGCCACCGTTCCCCCCCGGTAACGAGGATAGTCCGCGTCACCGGAAGGACCCAGCGGAAGATAGGTATCCGCTAACCCTTGCAGAAGGGCTGTTTCAGACACACCTTTCGCCTTTTCACTATGTACAATTCTGTCAATAGCGAATCTCTGGTTACCTTTGGATTGCGACTGATCAAGTAGTTGTTTAAGGAGGTTCCATTTGCCCCCCACTCTCATCTGTCCATCAACCGAAGAACATACTTCGTCCCACTGCTGTTTGGATAGTTCAATAGAATAAGCTTCGATCTCGCGATTGAGTTCCGCAATTTTCTTTCGGAGTCTGCGATTGAGCCTCTGCGTCCGCCACCGGGCTAGGATGGAATTTTTGGCCTCTAAGAGGTGCGCGAGGTGAGAATCCATCCGATCAACTTTCAGGTCCGTTTTGACAACCTTGGTTGCAGCATTAACATCCTCCTTGAGCCTTGCAAGAAGGCTCTCTAAGCTGCCGTATTCAGCTTGGTCCTCCCTTCGCAATTTTCGAAAGGCATCCCAGTCCGTTACCTTAAATTCCCTGAGGGGAGCCGCATTGACACCTAGGGTAATAGCCACCACGAAGTGGTCGCTACCTAGATTCTCTTGCAGATTTTGCCACCCTGCTGTACGAACGTTCTTGACGAACGCCAAGTCCGGAGTCGAGTCTCGGGCTACCGACGTGCCCGTTCTCGTCGGGAACCGCGGATCCGTAATCAGTTCCAATGAGCAGTCCGATACCGCCTGTAGGAGATTATTGCCCTTGGGTGTTCGCCTAAGGTAGCCCCAAGCGTCGTGCGGAGCGTTAAAGTCTCCCGCTACCACGATGGGGGCCCCCTTAGCCAGAGTCACCGCTTTTGTCATGATCGAAGCGAACGCTTGCCGGATGTCCGACGGCGAGCTGTAGACATTCAGAATAAATACGCTGTTTCTGAGCCAGCTGTTCGGGATGAGTTCTACCAGAATTACCTCCGCCCTGTTTTTGCCCAGCTGTAGTTTGTGTTCCTGAAAGGAGCATTTTCTTGCGACCAAGGTTGCCAAACCCCGCTTTCCCTCCTCGCGCACCGAGACAACTCGATAGCCCGGGAAGGTTAGCGCTTCACCGAGAGTTTCTTGTAAGATAATTACGTGCGGTTTGACCGCCTGAGAAGCGACGAACTGCTGCAGCGGAGCCCTGCGCCTTTTGAAACTGGCACAGTTCCACTGCCAAACGACAAGCTCATTAGTGTTGCCCGCCATGATTATTGCTCTGAATTTGCCTCTCCCGCGCCGGGTGTACTGCTAATGCGCCTGCAGGTGACGGCGCCCTGTTCGGACCTTGCGAAGACGACCGGGTCGTAGCTAGCGCGGCCTGCGTGCTTTCAAGAGACGACACCCTTTGTAGTAGAGTAGCCATGCTGTCAGCGAGTTGTTTTATCGATTGCTGCATGCTTTCCAGAGCTGTGCTGTTGGACTCGGTCTCCATAGAGTCCCACTCCCCTTGCGAGGGCGTGGCCCTGCGTTTACCTGAGCGCGCCTGTGCTTCCGCTGGTGGGGGCATCTGCTGGCTGTCGCCCTGGGATGAGTAAGATTTGCGAAGCGACTCAAGGTCAGCCCTCATCTGTTGAAGCTCTGTCTTTAGGCGAGCATTCTCTTCGATCAACCTAGCTACCCTGGGGTCTTCCCTGTGCTCTGGCAATGCTACCTGCGTTACCTTTGTTGGCGGCGCCGCTGTCTTCGGCTTTGCTCGATCCGCCCAGGTAGGCGCTTCCTGGATCCGCACCCGCGAGCGAGAGCGCCCTCTGGAGCGAGAGCGCCCCCTGGAACGAGAGCGCCCCCTGGAGAGGCTGCGCCGGTGGTAAGCTGGCGTGACCGACCGCCCCCGCTTGGGAGAACTTCCCACGCTGGAATCACGTGACCGGCACCCCTGGGCCGGCTGTTGCTGATTTTTGTTGGCACGCTTTCGGCGCCGTCTTCTCCTTCGCACAACGTAGGGGACTTGAAAGCGTTGTTTGCACGTTCTGTCCGCCGTTGGATGAGGTCCTCCGCAAAGAGAACACGTGGGCGAGCACTGGTGATCGTCAGGTGGGGAGGCGAGTCCACAGCCTCTGCACATCTTCTTGTCTGGGTTGGGGCAAACGTCGGCCCTGTGGCCCAGGCCTCCACACGCGTAACACACGTCGGTTTGCTGCTTGTAGAGCGTGCAGCGCAGTAAACTGACACCGCACATGACGTAGTTCGGCACCTTCATGCCGTCGAAAAGCACGACCACTGTGGTAGTGTTCTTGATCCTCTTGGCTTCTACGGCCTTGGGATTTCGCTGGTTGACAATCATCGCTTGCAGTTGGGTACAGCTGATGTCGACGTCTACTCCTCGTATGACTCCTTTACAGGTGTTATCGGGGGCCGCAACATACGCCGCCACGTTGTATAACCCTTCGCTTATGCGAATCTGTTTGATCCCAGCATACGCGCTTCGCATTCTTCTGCGCCGGTGTGGAAATGACAAGAATGTTTTGAGCAACGTTAAGGCAAACGATGTCACCTTCGGTCTCAGCCGGGGCTAAAGCAGCCGCCATAGCAAGAGCTTGCGCGAGCCTAATTTGGCTTACTTTTCTGACGTCGAGTCCGTCCCTCGGCCGGATGATGATTCGTATGTGGTCCCTCGGTAGACGAGGGAGCCTCGATGCGGCTGCGAGGCGCTTCATCGCGCCTTGCGGGGCTGCCGTGCGGCGGCCTCCCTTCGAGCCCACGTTCGATGCGTTGCCCGCCGTAACTGGCATTCCTAGGCGAGCTTTCTTGTTCCTGCCCAGCGCTGTCGTCCAACCAGGGCGATTCGCTTCTTCGCGAGAGATTTCCTCTCCCATCACCGTGTCTACTATGGGCATGTTGCCCGTCCTCGTCGGGTTAGGCCTAAGCCTACCCGCGCCTCACCGGCAATAATTCGGCAAAAGGACCACTCACTGACAAAGTCCGGTATCGACGTGATCCTCGGAAGAACCTGCGTCGAATGGTGCACAGCTTGGCCAGAAGAACCACGAAAATCCGACCGAAAACATTTACAGAAGCGGCAGCCGATCCTTCCACGTCCGCACTGGTCGGCAGCTTCTTCTTCCCTCGCGCGACGAACAAAGCAAGAAGAGGTTACCCAAAGAGCGGGGGCAAGAGACACATGCGACAGAGAGAAGTGTAGGGGGAACAGAGAAGAGAGCGAATGCATTCAAAGGTGAAAAAGATC
The DNA here is from genome assembly GCA_013339685.2 of Hyalomma asiaticum. Lineage (NCBI taxonomy): Eukaryota > Metazoa > Arthropoda > Arachnida > Ixodida > Ixodidae > Hyalomma > Hyalomma asiaticum. Next base: position 9,685 of record JABSTT010001914.1, read on the forward strand.
TTCACCCTTCGAGTTTCGCTCTCGCTTTTCGCCGCAGCGCCGCCGCGCTGCAAAAACCGACGGGCTCCACACATGCGTTGCGTCCGCTCGGGGCATTTTCGCGCCAAAAAACAAAGAGCTACATACAGTTAAGCGGTCCGTCCCCTCGCGATCGCATACAGATAGCCCAGCCTCGCGCCGTAGAATTTGTCACGCTTAATTTCGACTGAAAGACCGCTCATATACCGTATGTTGTGGTGCAATGGAAATGAGCCGTGCATAAGAGTGACTGACAGTCCTGTAACAGCCAGGTTAGTTCAGTTTGCACAGAAACTCGCCAATAATTTTGAATAGCCAAATGAAAGGCGTGTTCAAACCGAAACGGGTAGATCCTTCGTATAGCCTATGCGATGACATCACAGCCTCCCTGCCATCACAAATATGAAGCTGGTGCCAGGAAAATGCCAATGGCGAGGTCCCCCGAAGGTGTACTGAGTTACGCCCGCTCTTTGTGAACTTGGCAGCAACAATTTGAGCTGTGCAGTATCGCCGTTTTGCTGGCTCGGGTAGGCAGCCTTGAAGGTGATGACGTCAAAAACACAGGGTGGGAATCCCCTAGAAATTTTTAAAATTCCTTCAGCAGGAAAACTAAATGACTTACAACCGCCTGACTTGGCATATATTATCACAGTACCGAGGAGTTTATATAGTGAACGTTTCATTGATCAAGGTCTGTGGACACTGAAAAATTGTCGGAGTTGCTTTTTAAACCTGCAGTGCCTTGTCGTGCTCGTTCAGATTTAATATACAATAAAGAATATGACATGGAACCAAAAGAACACATGTGGGCGCATTTGCATACAACCTCGAAAATGTAGGCGCCAAGGAGCATTATGCAACAAACAAAGTAAAAATTGCAGATACATGTTAATTAATTAAAGGAATCTTGTGCCACAACACCTACGCATGATATACTTGACTCATGTTTGCAGGAAACAGATGATATGCACAAAATGACAACAACAGCATTAAGTTGGGCCCAAAGAGGAGTATTCACTGGTGGTCCATTCTCTTTTGTAGAAGCAAATCACCCACTCTGCTTGGAAAACATAAAAATGAAAAAAAAATCAAAGCTGATACCTTGGAAATGTAAGCTACAAATATTTCGCATGAAGCAACATTGCACCAGATCCTCGATACCCTCGACAATTAAAACTCTCATCATTCAAACTCTTGATTAACTCAAATTTCAACTTTTTGGCTGGCCTGCTGTGTTTTGAATGTATTTAACAGCTGTTTAATTCGAACTGCCCCATCCAGTCATTTCGGTTAATTCGTACTTTTTCTTAACCTTAATAGAGATATTGGCCGCTTTGGTTCGTTCAAGCAGAACATTCATACTCATATTATCCTTTAAGAGCCGTGAATTAAGCCAATCACCAGTGAGCACTTGTCGGAACACCCGAAACCACTAGCGGAAAAATAAACAAAAATCAAGGCGGCAATAATGCGCGTGATGACTGGGCAGCTCTGTCTTTCCTAGCACGCTGTTCTGAACCACACTTCTGATTTCACCTGATAATTCAAACGAAATTCTGCGAATCCCTCCAGTTTGAATTTACGAGAGTCTACTGCCTCATATCTTCCATGGCAAACATATTGGATTGTTATTTTTATTAAATAAGCTCTTCTAAATAAGCTTAATAAGCTTATTATATAAGCTCTTATTAAATAAACAAGACACCATATTTGATGCAGTTGTGCATTAAGCTGCCCATGTTATTGAGGGCGGAAGCCCACTGCCTTTTCCCAAACAGGGTCCTGCACGTTGAAATCTGTGTAGAACCTCGGAGCGAAACGAGAGAGGATCCTTTTCCCAATCTATCCCTAAACGCACGAATAGACCCAAAAGAAAAGGAAACTAATCAGATTTACCAGAGCAGCAATGTACAGTGCCATAAATCTTAAAATTGTCCCGCGATGATTTTCGAGTAAATTCGGAATATGACGTCAATCAGTCTCGGAGGCTCCTGCGACCTTGTGATCAAAATGTTAGTGCACCGCATGCACCAGGGAATTTGAAGTTTCGTTTCACGTACAACTTAAAACCACCTGCTCTTTCAACAAACGACGTCTCTCGGGGCACTGACTATTGTGTGATCTTTTTTTTTAATATTCTTAAGAAAGATACTTATGTTTTGCATATTTGTTTAACTCGAAATAAACAATGCAGTACTGAATACGCGCTCGCAATCATAACATCACGCAATGCTAATTCTGCCTGAAGCGACATAATCAGTGAAGTCATTTGTTCAAAAATGAGCTCTGTTTGAAATTAAATTGGGAATTCTAAGGTTCGTGCAGTGCGACAATGCTTGCTCCATTTTGGCGGGAACCTCCCTGAGCAATCAGAACCGTATTATGACTAGGATCAGAAGGTGCTGTAGGGCAATCTTTAAACAGGTGTTGTGCTGAAATTAATCGCAATAGCATGAATATGAGCCCCCAAAGAAGAAGTATTGTTTTGCCACCCTCTCTACACAGTTGCGCTTTTTCAGAAATGCTCTTTTCTCAAAACATGAAATGGCCACCCTCGGTCGAATGCTTCACGGGAATGTGCGAATCATTAAAGGATCGATTTACAACCAAACAGCACCCCTGTTTGCTTCTCTTTTTTTATTAAGCAGTTGATGGGGCCGGAGGAGAAGCGGATAATGTGACGTTATTTTCCGCAGCGACATCCGAGTGCCTTGATAGCACGCAACATGTGTGCAGTAAGAATGGTAATGCACTTATGGTATTTTATGTGCGTAATTTGTGATTTGTGCGTAATAAGTGATTATGAGCCGCACATCATCCAGAAAACCGAGATTTTATTTTGAGCACCTGTGGTTTTTGAAAGTGCACCCGAATTTTAGTACACGCATTTCGACCCAATCGATATGTGGCTGCAGCACCAAGCTGTGAAACCTACGTCGTGTAGATTAGCTGCGCGACAGCCGAAGTACAAGTCCTTGTTCTCCGGCTCTGAATATGAGAGGCGCCACAGTTCTGATTATGAGAGGCGCCACAGTGGAGGTCTGCGGAAACTTCGACCACCTGGGGTTCTTTAACGCGCACTGACATCGCACAGCATACGGGACTCAACATTTCGCCTCCATCGAAATACAGCCGCCACAGAGAGGATTCTACCCCGCGACCTTCGGATCAGCCGCCGGGTGCCATAACCACTAGACCAACGCGGTGGGGCAGAAAGAAATCGCAGTCGACACACCAGAACGGCTAAACAATAAATGTGATAGCAATGCATGATTTAATACGCAAACTAAGACTGGCAGTTTTGGGAGAAACATGAATATTAGTGAACGTGAGCTTGATAAGGTAAGCATGAAGGAGTACTTATGCGTGGCCAGACTGGCACCAAGGAATGAATGACCACGACATGCCGCTAGCAGAAGAGTGGTACCGATGAGAAACGGCACCCGTGGGCAGGCCGTCGAAGGTTACTCACGTTCCATGTTGCTTCTGTACGGTCAGCACTGCGTGTGTAGTGCGGAGTGGCAAATGAGCAGAGGAGAAAACGTTCACTTGCGCGGGAGAATAGCGTAAGCAAAGGCAAAACACGAGCAGCGGCCTTGGCTCGTTGTCGACCGAGACCTTGTATGGCCGCGATGCGGTCCACAGTAAATCGCACTGCACGCAACTGTGGAAGCGCATCCAGTGGCACATTTGCGAAATTTTGCTGGCGGTGCGAGGTCGAATGTGCTTTCAATGACAGTGCCGCTGTGATCACATGAGAAGTAAACAGCGCCTCGCTTCAGCGCGAGTAGCATTCTGCTGGACCTCTTTGGCAAGCTTTCTGATGAGACGCATTTGCAATATGGCGTAAAGTACTATGTGACGGTGGAGCGGCAGTGACAACAGCGAAGCAGAGCTGCGAGCAAAGTCATGTGCCTTTGATTTTTTCGGGCACGCGCTCCAAAATTACCGCGCGACCGCGCTACGCAAGAAGAGGTTTGCGCACTTTGCGCCGTCGAGAAACTTGGCGTAGCACCAGCAGGATCAAGTGAGCGCATTCCTTGAGGCGCTCGCAGACGCATTCGCGTGAGCGCTACGGGACGAGGACATTGCCGGCGTTTCGATGATATGCGAGGCACCAAAGTACGTGACGTCGCAGTACCCAGTAGAAACATATGGCAAAGGCACCGTCACCGACTCACGCGATGTAGTCGGCTGGCCGGCGAGAGCACGGCGCCCGCTCCGGCAGAACAAGATCCACGTCACTAACAGGATCCACGTCTGCCATGGTAACCTACGTGAACAACGCACTACTTGCAAATACAAGCCTGGTTCATGCTAACCAGCTCGATATTCTGTATTTTGCCACCTTCAAAGGCAGCGCATAAGTACTCCGTTCGCGTTGAGTACCTTGTGCGATCTCGAAACTGAAGACCAAGCGAGCCTCCATGGCAGCTCCAAGACACTGTTGGTATATTATAATGCGCGCCGCTAGCTAGCATTCTTAGCAAGGCAGCTCAACGGCGTAGTTGTCCGAGGTGCTCGCTTGGTAAACGAGCGGCCGTGGCGTCGAATCCCCGCTTGGCCGGATCGGAAGAAATTTCTTTAAGCTTGCTTTTCCTTGGAGATTGTGATATATATATATATATATATATATATATATATATATATATATATATATATATATATATGTGTGTGTGTGTGTGTGTGTGTGTGTGTGTGTGCACGGGAAATGAAGACGACGGCAAATACCCAGTTCAAGTGTCCATATGAGCGCTCTCGCAATAAAAAGAGAAGAGAAAATCAAACCACGAGTATCATTTCAACGAGTTCAAAAGTGCAAGCTACAACAGCAGGTAACCACAGAAAAAGGGCCATTTTTTAGCAAAGCTATTCCCGCAGTTTTTGTTATTCTTCGTCTCGCCGATTTTTGTAACGAATCTGTTCTATCACTCGAGATTATGCGCTCTACTTCAATTGTGATTCAATGTTATCCCCCGTTCCGTTGCTAACATTTGTGTGATGTAACGTCGTTTACTCTAGGATATATCCTTTTATTTTGCTTCGTTCCTCGTGCTACTGACCGAAATCCACGTCAGCTGGGCACCGTGGCGCACTGCCGGAGGAAAGACGACGACGTTCCGCTTGCCTCGTGTTCTGCGTGTCTCGGTACGCCAGCGTTCTAGCTGCATTCACCTGCTACGAATGCTTCCGTAAGCAGGTCCACCTTTCAAGCGAGAGTGAACCCACAATTCCATCAGAGCTGCCGTGACGCCCCTGAGTACGAGGTGTCAAGGTGCCACCCGCCTCTGCCTGGCTCTTTATTTGGTGACGTCAGCTCAGGAAGGTGCCCAATGCCACGTCTGCCGATACGCCAACGTCGCCGCAGGCGCGTCCCGAAGTCCGGACGTCTATCTACTCTGTCTCACTGGACCGGTCATCTAGCGATGCAGTGCGTGCCACTGCCAAGTGCCAGCTGCGGCAATGCCTGCCAAGTTTCACTAAAGAGGCCTTGCAAGCACACTTACATCCATCATGGCCGCTGTGACAACGCCCAAAGCCATCGCGAATCTCGTAAGTTCGCCAGGACCCACGATCCTCCCAAATGGCGAGTGTACGTTTTGTGTGACTCTATGAAATGTGAGCAGGGAGATATGCAGCTGGACCACTACATCGCACATATCGTCCTGTTTTGCGAACACCGAGCATGTCTGGATCAACTTCTTCGGGAAGCATTCATTGAAAATTACCAGAATGGAGGAACCCTTTCCGGAGCCTCTTCCACCAGACGTGGAGTGGTACAGCACGAATCCATCAAGGAAGTCACTGCCACCGGCTTTGGTCTCAATGACGCCAAAAACGTCCTTGTGCAGACATTCTCCTTGCGTGTATCCGACGGCCCAGTTGTTTCCAGTACCGCCTCAGGAATGCGAGAGATAGAGCTTCTCCTGGTTGTACAGCTTCGCATACGCCGAGGTCATGATCGTGTTGATTACTCGCGGTTCCTCGTCTTGGAGTACCGGTCGAGGTGCTTTATGCTGATAGTCAGCCTGGTAGGGGAAGACGTCTTCCCTGTCTATTCCATCTATTGCGAAGCTTTCGAGTATTCCCTCTGGGCTGATGCCATGCTCGCACATAGTTTTTTCCAAAATTCGAAGCCAATTTGGTTGCCGCATTGGCGCAGTTGAACCATAATCCTCCCCCGCGGCATTGTGTTCTTGGCTGTGGTCACCGAAGCACGGCAATATTGACGGAATATCGAAGGTAGCAGACGCACACAGCTACGCGTAAAAGTTTCGTGCGATCGGTTCGCGCGTGCGTCTGGACGCTTACATCGCTCGTGCACTGGCCTACATTGTGGAACATCTGAAGTTGCTGAACGATAAGCGACGGACATCGCAGCTGCTGTCCTGGCCGACAGTGGATGCGCTTCGCTCGACAGCCCGCGCATAAGAGACTGAGAAGCATCAGCTGGAAGCACATCGTAGCGAGCCTGCCCGGCAGTGGCCCACAACACACTGTCGATCTTCGCCAGTGGTAGAGGCAAAAGTCTAGAAACATCGTACTTACGTCACGTGACGGCGAAATTACACTGAATTGGCGGGCCAGCTTATGCCAAGTCACATTTGAAAACGTTGCGAAAAGAGTTTTTGCGATATTATATAAGGAGTGACTATACCGGGGAATAAAATTGAGATATTGTGTTTCTTACATCCTTTTTCATAAGTATTCCGTCTTGCCCCTCTTGGCCATTAATGCTAGACGGAGAATATTTTCATTTCGCCGAACTGCTTACGACAAAAACGTCTGTGCTGGAAATATGCGGCAATTTCTCACGCATAGCGAATTTATTGCGCTACGTAGACTACTTGGATGACGGTGCGCAGCCGCTGGATGAAAGTGCACATTTTTTCCAGGGCCCTTCAACGATGTATGTACATGGAGAGGCCGGTTTTTGGCCCGAATATTGACTCTGGTAGTTCTGGCATGTTGCATGCTACCTCTGAGGCCAGCGCGGTACCGCAGTGCCCCAATAGCGCAAGCGGCAACAACACCCAATAAAACAGTTTTAAATAAAGATGAGTACGCTAATATATCAAATGTCTGCGTACATGTTAGATTTATTTTTTGTTATCTCACATTTCAAGCTAACCATAGCATATTAAAGTCCCAGCAAAAAACCTATATACTGTGTTAGTATTTCCCGCCAGCTATCGTGCACTACCTTTACAACTCCAGCGCCGCGCCAGATTTCAAAAAGACGACAGTGCACTCCTGGTTAATCGCGCGTTAATTCGCTTTACGATTGGTAGGCGAGCAAGTATTGGTAATAAAAAAGGAGGAAAAGATAACTAAAGGCCCAGTTTAGGTTAACCAATGTGCTTTAATAATAAATCTGGCTTTCACATCAGTTGCTGTGGGCAAGTTATCGTGGTTTGCGATCACCTTTTTTTTCTAAAATTTGTGTCAGGCTTTGCTCACATCGTGCTTCAAAAGGCGATTGGTTGAGAACGTTTCACGTGCACCTACCAGTCCGATGTCCACCCAGTGCCTTCAGTGTGAAATCTTAATGCGTCCGATTTTAGCCATAGGTGTACGTCTACGCCAGCACTTGCTTGACCGCAAGCCGGAAATAGCTGGTTCAGTTTTACTCAAGCGAGATTGTAGCGGAGTTGTGCTCCCTGGGTCGGTAGTCCATGTGATGTTCAGGCCGCTTCCGAATCTCCCGCACTTTCTGCGGCTTTTTTTATTTTGATATCTAGAAGAGTGCCATATAAACTGTCCTAATATTAGTGGCGGCATACTACCGCACATGTTGACCGTTACCACGATCCATATTCAGCGGTCTATTGAAAAAGTCACAGTTTCGCCGCAAGGGCGAAGCAATGAATGCGATAGCAAGAAACTGCAATGCTATACGAAGTGAGGCTCGCAGTTTCAGGAGCAATATTAATTGCAGGAAACACGCACTTGCTAAGTGAGCGTCTCCCGTGGGCGGTGCCGGTACGAAGGGCTCACACTGGCGGAAAAACGCTTCGGCGGCGACACGGCCACACTGCTCGCGGCAAACCGCGGCGGCAGCGCCGCGAAATCCCGCCTCCTCCGAGCGAACGAGCGCGAGAGGCAAGTGAGCCACCGTACGGGTACGAAACGAGCTTCCTGGCGGGTCCGCATGACTCCGCGATGGAGCGCGTACGTCACGGATGGGGACGCTCTGATTGGTCTCCTCCCTGGCGGCACGCGGCGTGCCGCGTAAAATCGTGCACAGACCGATCGCCTCGCGGCAAGAGAATCCCTGCCGCGCGGCAGCCTCGGAGGCTCGCGTTTTGCCGCCTGCGGCGCGCCGCACGCGTTTTTCCGCCAGTGTGCACGGGCCTTTAAGCTGTCACAATGGATACTCTCAGTTTGAACAGTGCTCCTGTTGCAAAGGCGGCTGCCCGTCGCGCTCCTCGCGCCTTCTCGCTGGTAATGAAGAAACGCTATAAGCGCTTGCTGTCTCCGAGTCCTGCCAGCGGTAAAGGGTGTGTTTATAAGGCTCGCCGTTAGCTCCTCGCAGTGTCGGCTCTTCGTGGCGTAGTGGTTAGCGCCACGCGCTGTGGAGTGAGAGGTTCCTGGTTCGATTCCTCGCGTCGGAAGCATTTATTCGAATTGTTTTTCTTTGGGAGTTTTATATATATATATACATCCTTATACATATACGGTTCATGACGGCGGCGACGGGGACGGCAAAAACCAGCCGAGACTGTCCATATAATTACTATCGCAATAAAAAATAATGCAGTTATCATGCGAGATTTTAGCGCCCATGTCTCCTTAAACCAAACAATAATTCTCAGTTTTTAAATGCGAAGCATTTCTTAGCGAACTTCGGCGACTTTTAGCGTATCTATCTATCTATCTATCTAGCCGCCTACGATTTTGTGCTCTCCTGGCTAATGGGATGTTTACGAAAGTTGGTATGCCACAACATGACTGCATGGCGAACATAAGTGACAGATCATAACATTAAAAGCACGACATGCATGCCATGAGCGGCAAGATTTACATGCCACGCGTTTCGTTAATGGGATGTATATCAAAATTGCTATGGCACAACACCACTGCATGATTATCATAAATGACAGGTCATAACATGAAAATTATGACATGCATGTCATGAGCGGCATGATTTACATGCCACAGTCTTGGTGCTCTTGAGGCAGTTTCGTTAATGGGATATATACTAAAATGGGTGTGGCACAACATCCCTGCATGAAGATCATAAATGATAGGTTGCTTGCTTGCTTGAAAAACTTTATTTGGGTAAATGTACATGGAGGTAGTTTGAGGTGACCCGGAGAGGGCTACCCCTCACAAACACTAGGTGGGTTCCTCATTGCAGGATCCCATTGGCGATTGCGCGGCTCGGGCTCGGTCGACCAGGGCCTTCTGGCTCGCCAGGTCGGAGCAGCCGAGCAGGGCTGCCTCCCAGTCCTCCAGGGTGGGGTTCGGTTTTGGGGCAAGGTTCGGGGTTGATTGGCATGCCCACACCATGTGGAAGATGTCCGAGGACTTCTCCGCACAGTGTGGGCATTTTCCTGTATAGGCAGGATCAAAGTGTTTTAGAACTGCCGGGCACAGCAGAGTTTTGGTGTAGAGGCGGAGGAGTGTGCGTTCCTCTGCCTTTGTGAGGCCCTTACAGGGCTTAGGATAAATTGCGTGGCCGGATTGAAAAAATTGAATAATTTCTCAAAAAGTGAGGGCCGGATTGGGGTCGGGATCTACCTCGGAAGGGCCGGAAGGCGTTACCCGGAGAGTGAGCGCGCGGGCAGCGGCGTCTGCCGTTTCGTTGCCTTCGAGGCCCATGTCATAACATGAAAATCGGGACATGCATATCATGAGCGATGTGATTTACATGCCACGGTCTTGGTACTCTCCGTGTTGCGTGCGCAATAGTTGCATTATGATGTCAAACCAACTAGCCCGCCTGTCCGTTTTAATGGCCGTTTCGTTAAGGGGATGTATACGAAAATTGGTTTGGCACAACATGACTGCATGACGATCATGGCAGGTCATAACATGAAAAATCGTGACATGCATGTCATGAGCGGCATGACCTACATGCCACTCGTTTCGTTAATGGGATGTATACCAAAATTGCTATGGCACAACACGACTGCATGACGAACGTAAATGACAGGTCATAACGTTAGAATCATGAAATGCGTGCATGGTCGGCATGGTTTACACGCCACAGTCATGGTGCTCTTGAGGCTGTTTCGTTAACTCCATATGTACCAAACTCGATATAGCTACACAATAATGCAAATCCATTTTACGTTCCTGATGCGTGCTTCGAATTTCCTTGATTCTCACTGCACGTGGGTTCTGCCAATTTTTTTTCATGGCTTCTCATTAACCTTTACTATTTGTAGTTCCTTTATGTGTGCCCACATCCCAGTCCATGAGCATTTTTGCATTTCGCACCTACAGATATGTGGATGTTTGGGGGCTGATCCCACGCGCTCAAGCTTAGCAGCGAATCGACAGGGCAGCCGAAGTGACATGTCAAGTGACGAGTCCATCCTGAAGTGCATATTTCCAACCATAATACCCAGTAAACCAGAATGGGCAAGTCTCGCTAGTATGTGACAGAGCAAGCAATAATAATTGGTGCGGTCTTAGTTGCCAAAACCAGGATATTCTTATGAAGCATACATCGCAGTGGAGTGCGCCAAATGGTGCACATGAGTGAGCGGGTGAGGGGTGATTTTTGGTTACAGCGTCTCCATCACATCCCCACTGTCATTTTCACTGAGAGAGTTGGTATTGTGCTTCGCCCCTTGAATTGCACTGATGTCATTGCACTTCAACAGCTTGCCTTCAGAATGGCTTCTATGCTATGTCAAGCCCCTTCAAGAACTTTGGGCAAAAGGTGAAAGAAAAGACATTACCATCATCCCATAGTTATCATTATGCGCCTTTTTATTTGCTGCTGAATTGCTCCAAAAGGAGCAACGAAAATGCGCATAGTGTAAAGTCCTTGTTCCTCTTCACCACCCCGCAATACCGTGCAAGTACCTGATCTAGTCAAAATTCACCTCCTGCTCCCCTCCCCAATCCACAACTTGCCTTAGGGAGAAATCCTGGGTGTGCTACTGAGGGCACCGGAATTATTTTGAACAGCTGGTTTTCTTTAACATGGAGCCAAAATATAAGTACACTGGTGTTAGTTGTATTTCGCCCCCACAGATATGTGGCTGGCAACTCAGTTTAAGAGTTACTGCCGCGTCATGCAGGGTCATCGTGTAATACACTATTATATCTCTTTTCGCGGGAAATTCAAGTGCCTAACGAAGCGTTCTACGTTGTGGTACCAAAACTGTACTATATAAGGATATCTTAAGCACAGCTGAGGCTTTTAGAACAGCTGAGTAATAATCACAAAAATATCTGACAAAGAATAATACGCCGTGATATAATTAAGTGAATCTGTGAGATAATTATTGTTGTCTACCATTGAGAGATATTTGTATCAATTCGTATGTATTGCCACATAACGGCCACATATCGCGAGATGATATGGCTGCATCTGTACATTTGCTCGTTGATGCTTCCTGGCTAATTTGCTCAGTACGACGCCAAGTGCTTTTTTGTCTTATGCTTGAAACACACAGGAGCAGCTAAATTGAAGTAATTTTGCCAAACCGGGCATGTGACAGAGAATTATAACACATTTCCCACACATGCGTCCAGAGATCTTCAGAAAGATCAGGGTCTTCAGCATTAAGCCACATACTTTTGTATACCTGTGCCACGGCCACTCGATGAAAAAGACAGGGTGTTTTTCATCCAGCGGCCGTGACCTGTGCAAAAGTTCAGCAAGCATTTAACACGGCGCCAGCCCCAGGATGTTCTGGAGGATATGCGTGACGTAGTACACGCGCATGTAAAATATGTAGTAGCACGGCCGCTGGATGAAAAACATCGAGCGGCCGTGGTAGTGGCTAGGAGACGGCGCGAGGAGTCGTCCTCATTTAGGAGCTTCGTCCATTCGCCGCCCGGTGGCCATTCTGTTCGATCTCGCGGCCAATGCACCCACGCTTGCAGAACATGCATTTATGGATACCATAAGGTTTCTTTGTACCGACGATTCCAACACAACTTGCTAGGGTGAGAGGAACGGGAAGACAGAGACGGCTGAAATAGGAGAGGTGGATATATAGGGATATAGGAATGAGAGAGACAAAGAAAGAGCAACAGAAGATTGTGGAATGATTGAAGGTGATGATTAGCTTGGGTTAGATGAAATGTATACTCGATTTCCAATGACGCTTTAATAGGTGCTTTGAGTCCTTGTGGCTAATATAGTTCAAGAAAAATTAGGCATGGCTTTGTTTTAGAATCTATTCTTTTTTATTTAAAGGGGCACTGACACGAAAATTTTTGTCTGCTGTTTTTTCGCTGCAATACGTAGCTGGGGGCCTGTTACCCATAACACGGCACATCATTTGCTCCAGCGCGCGTCAGATAATTATTTACGGCCTGTTTATTACCCAATAGTTTCAGTTTTGGTTTGGGAGAGCTCAAAAAACGACAAGGCGCCCGGTACAACTGGCGCCATCTAGCGCTGGTAATGGAGTAAGCGAGTTCGACCGCGTGAGCACACATAACTATGACGCACTTCCGCACAACTGCCGCGTGCTCGTTTTATTTCGCCTGTCGCACGTCCTGCGCGTTGTTGTCGCTGTTGCTGTCATCGTTGGTGGGTGGCAACTATTTTCTTGAGGTCTGGCGTCGCCGGCAGTCTACTAACGCAGCCGCAGCGAATGAGCAATGGCGGCTATGACGTCATCATTGCTAGCTGCACTGTCGGAGCTCGGCTGCCGTGGTGACGTCGCGGAAGTTGGGGGTCCCCTTCAGGTCACCTTTGCTGTTGTAGATTTCGCAATGTACGGCGTCTAGCGCTCGATTGGGCATGCGAACTTCAATATTCATTTAAATTACCTTCGGAGCTGTGTTCGCCATTGAGATTTGGTAGATGACATCTGTATGTTCACGAAAATCGATCCCGCAGGCTATCTTAGCAGCGAAATTTTGGTGTCAGTGCCCCTTTAATTTTGCGATGCTTTTCTAAACCCCAATGTAACTCCGCTGGCCATTGTTGTTTGTGATACCACAGCCATGCTTTTTTCTTTTGAAAATTTTTCCTCCTTGTGAGCGATACCGGTTACGGACACTGGCGGCGGACACCATCGCCACCAAAATGGGTCAATGTAGCGGTCCCATAACAGCCTAATCTGAAAAACAAAGACAGAATGCTCAAGGTTGCGGCGTGCGCAGACGTGGCTTCTTGCCTCTTGTTCACCCTCCTCTGTGCACTTTCGAGAGTGCTCGTCGAATGAAAGCAGAGCGAACGTGCTCGGAGGGACGAACTCCTATCAAACTTGACACAGTAACCTTACCGATACCCAACCGAGCAGGAAAATTTGTGCGGTGGGCGATTTATCAGGCGGTGAACTTCTCTGGCGATGTCATTCGAGGATTACATGAAAATTTGTCACAGCACCTTTTTAAAGGGGCATTGCAACACTCAAGGAGGTACCATTAAACTTCCGGAGTGGAAGTCCTCGCAGCCGCCTGCGGGGGCAAGTGAGGCGAGCGGCGCTCACGTTATAGAGGAAAATGTATGCGGGCCGGCCATGGACGGCACTGTATTAAAGGGCAACTCCGGTGATTTTTCAGTGTCCACTGATCTTAACGAAATTTCCGATATGTATTCTCCTCGGCATTGTAATAATATATGCCAAACCAGGCGTTTGCAAGTCACTTAGTTTTCCTGAAAACGAATTTTAAAATTTTTTAGCGGATTCCCCTGCGGGCCACCCTGTGCTTTTGACGTGATTACCTTCAACACTGCCTAACCCAGCCTGCGGGACTTTAAAAGCAAAACGGCGGTACTTCAGCGTTCAAATCGTCGCTGTCAAGTTCAGAAAAGCTGGCATGTAACTCAATACATCGTCGGATGACCTCGCCGCTGTCATTTTTCTCCATATTTCTCACGGCGGGACGGCTGTGACGTCATCGAATACGCTGCAAGAAGCATCTACCCGTTTCGGTTTCGGTTTGAACACGCCTTTCGGTCGGTTACTTAAAATTATTGGTGCACTTCTGAGCAAATTGAACCATCCTGGCTGCTACAGGACTATCAGTACTATTCGAAAACATTGATATGAGAACATGGTGAAAAAACTGCCGGGGTTGCCCTTTCAGAGTGGCGCTCGAATTGTTTTGCAATCTCACGAGGAAGTATTGAGACAGAAAACAACTATATGCTTACGCCAATTACCCACGTTGTTTTCTAGTTGAGAAAAAAAAATCCCACGTCTGTACTCAGCTGCAGGCGTCGAGGAAAAAAAACTCGGCTGACTGAGAGGTTCTATGCAAATCGTACTTGCTAGCTTACTTCGTCTGTTAGTACAAACTAGGTTTTTTGTGATGCGGGCATGCAATATAGCGCATACTTGGGGCAATGTGCGACTGCCAGCTGACGTAAGATGCACTTGTGCCTTTTATTTAAACATGCATCCGACCCATTGCCCGCGTACATATTTGAGTACAGCGCGTGCTTTCTGCATCTTGCTTTAATTAACCGCATGCTCATTTTTTCGTATTCCACGTACGTTCTTCCAAACTTGTTCGTTGCTCTTAGCGCTTGTGAAGGCATCGCAGATCCGCGTCTATCAAGAAACGTTGGGTACGTTCGGATAAACTTTGTAATTAATTGTGACTGTAAACCTACATATGACATTTCTTACACGAGGTACGCACCGTAAAGCATGCACTTAGCATCGCGAGTATAGAGTTTTGTCATATGCTGAAAACTGAGGTATGGTTATTAGATGTCAAGAGAGCAGAGGTGAATGGCTATTTTAAGCTTTCCATCCACGCATTCGAAAAGCATATGTTCTCAGTCTGAAGGCTGCACAGCTTTTTCTTCTTCTTTTTTGAAACCAGTAGCAGGAAGAAACACGTGATACATGTCTGCATTTGCGTCAACACGTCACCACGTCAACATTCGTCAACATGTACGTATAACAAATTCTGTGTCTACGCACGGGAAACATGCCCTTCCTCTAAAGTTCGGAGACAAACAGAGAAGATCCAATACTTGCACCAGACCTTACGTGTGTTTTAGCACAACTCGAGCCCATAGCAAATCATGCACGCACGCATCTGAAAACAAAGCACTAACGAATATTTAAAGCTTACAGTTAACTTTGATACAGGCGTAGGGATGTAATTTACGGATGCGAACGTTTTGAATTGTCTTTTACTTAGCAAAATGCACGGAAAACGGGCAGCCGTATGTGAACAAAGGGAGACTTACACGTGAAATGTTCCTCCAGGCCTCTTCTTAACACTATTTGTAGTACCGCCAGAAGCAACGCCCAAATTAAGTCAACATTGCCTTCTCAGATATTTAGATGCTTTAAGGAAATATGACACAATGTTTAAACACCACTGAACAGCGTCGCGCTGTCTACGCGCTCCGCCGTCCGCGTGGTCGCCTGCTAAGCTGTTTCCTTGAGCAAAATGGCGGCAACGAGTTCACTTTCGGCGGGCCTCTTCCACTCCAGAAAAGTAATATAGCCTCCTTGGCAGCACCATATACTGCATGTATATGATAGGGTAAGGGAAACACTCAACTTCATCCAACCTAGAGAGCAAGTGGTTTTAGGATAGGATACCCACAGCTGTGCTGTCAACCTATTATTTGAAAAAATTCGCTGAATTCACGATCCTATTTATATGGCCGTATGGCGTACGAGAAAGCAATTGATTTCATATAACCACACGCAGTTCTAGAGGCTTTACGTCGACAAGGGCTCTTGAAGCATACGTGCAACCATATGTAACATCTACAAAGATTGCACAGCCACCCTACTAATCCATGAGTGAAGCAGATAAAGAAATGGTGTGCGTAGCTCGCACTAACGGCGCAAGGCTAGAAACAGCGGGGCTGATCAGCACTTACCTAGTCCTGGCTATTTTTTAGGTTTTTGCTTACATACACGAAACCGTTCGTCGTGGTCAACAGTGGCACTTTGCCCCTCAGCAAAGACTTTCGACACATATCCGGCTCACCGGCATTTCGTCGTTGTCTGGGGCTTCGGGAAACGCCTCGCGGAGCACTCCGAAGCCCAGCGAACGCTTCTCAACGTTTCGCACCGATTTTAGCGTAAGGAGGTTCCCGCCGAACCAGACACGCGTTCGCAGACGCAGCACGCTCTCACTGCCCGCGCACGGGCTCATCGACGGAAAGGAGGAGGAGCGCATGCGCAGCCACCAGTGACGTCACGGTATTCGCAGAAGAGTGGAGGGGGAGGATTGCTGTTGTTGTTGTTTTGTGGGGTTTTACGTCCCAAAACCAGTTCTGATTATGAGAGACGCCGTAGTGGAGGTCTCCGGAAATTTCGACCACCTGGGGTTCTTTAACGTGCACTGACATCGCACAGCACACGGGCCTCAACATTTCGCCTCCATCGAAATGCAGCCGCCGCGGCCGGGATTCGATCCCGCGACCCTCGGATCAGCAGCCGAGTACCTTAGCCACTAGACCACCGTGGCGGGGCGGGAGGGGGAGGAGGTGGTGCGCCATCTGTGGCTTCGACCGTTGCTGGGCAACGGCGAGGCGAGGTTTTTTTCCGGATGAGTGACCTTTTATGGTTTGACTAACAGCTTTGAGGTTTAAATTCCAATCAAGAGAGGGGTCAGAGAAGGGGATACGATTTATCCGATGTTCTTTTTCTGCATGTTTATAGAGAGAGTGGTTCGATGGAAACGAAATAGGCGCATATTTCTGCAGACCATTAAAAGGCAGGACGGCTCAGCGCCAAGCATGTTTAGAGGAAGTGTTCAAGCGTCTAGACAGGGAAGAAAAGGGAAGCAGAATAGACGAAGGATATCTCAGGGATGTAGGCCTTGCAGAAGACACTGTGCTCTTCAGGAATGACAGTCACTAAGTACAAAACTTGATTGAGGGCCTAAACTGGAAAGTGTTAAACTAAAAATAAAAAGGCAGAAAACCAAGTTTATGCGCAGCAGTCCAAATAAAGAAACACGAATTTATACTTAACAACTAGTCATTAGAATGTCCAATGAATACGTATATATCAGAGCTGCAACCTTGCCGCTGTCACTTTATCGAAAAGTATTAAGCACTGCTCCCCCTGGTCCTAACGTACAATGCAAAAACCTGGAGGACAACGAAAAAAACTCGAGATGAAATTAAGGAGCACGCAGCGCGCATGAAAGAAAAATGGTAGTTCAAACGCTAAGAGATAAAAAACAACAAGAGTGGATTAGGGAACAGAATGGAGTAGATGATATTCTTGTCATTTGAAAGAAACGAGTGGATCTGGGCAGGACAAGCCATGTGGAGGACAGATAACAGGTGGACAGTAAGAACGACGGAAGGGATACTATTAGACGGGAAATGCTACAGTCAAAGAAAAGGTTATATATGCAACGATGAAATTAAGAAATTCGCAGGCATGAAGTGGATCGACCTCGTTCAGAATAGGGCAAATTGGAAACCGTTGGGAGAGGCCTTGGTCCTGAAGTGTACTTAAAAATAGGCTGCTGCTGCTGCTGCTGCTGACACTGATGATGATGACTGATGATGAGTAGTAGGAGGAGGATATCACTATCAGATTTAACTCGTTCTCAATGGCCCCATTGCAGTCTATAGCCCAGCACTGGCCAAAATCAGACGGTGTCGAAATTTACATACCGCTACTTTCTGTAGGCTGTGAGTCCATTGATCATGGGACATGCCATTTTTTTTTCTAGTGTCAATGGTTCCATTCACGGTGTGTCAAAAAACCGAATTCACTACACCTGAAAGCAGCGCTGTGTCACTGGGGCGTATTGCACGAGATGAGCTTGGGCATTCAGCTAACGTCATTCTTTCTCATGTGAGAGAGCAACTTACCCCTAATTTAACAGAAAGCTGGAATTGCTAGTCTGTCAAAGGATTTTTTTTAAAAAAGACAGGCTCTGCATGAACGTCTAAAATTATGATCACTGCACCTTGCATAAGGGATATTGGCAAATGCGGAACGTCAGGACCTCACCTGGAATGCGCGGCACGTATTGCGAAAAGGCATATTTTTTCTCACGTTCATGTGTTTATGTCTTTAAAGAGTCGCATGCCGAGCCTTTCATACAACACAGCACACATGAGAACTGAGTATGTGTCTGAAGCTCCCAACCTACCTGCCGCACATGTGCGGCCGACACGCTTTCAGTTTCCATAAATGGTGCGACATCTACAACCATTCCCATCCCGCATCTATACCCGTTGCTCTGCCTTCTCTCACAGCTTAACTAGACGCAGCACTTGCCTGAAAGCCTGCATTAGAAAAAAGCAATAAATAATGACGAACTCTAAACACATTATTTCTTCACCTCAAGTCCAAATGTAATTCGTTTAATGTAAACCTCAATTTGAGAATATCTCTATGCCAAAACGCAAACACGCATTTGTCATGCACCAAAGTGGCAATGCGGATAAAAGGTTGAGCTGCCCTACGAGGAAGATCCCTCACTTTGTTAAAATAAATGTTTGCTCTCTCTCTCTCTCTGCCGTTCCCAAAGCATCTCCTTTGTTCCAAGAGGCGCATGCTGATGATGATGGCACCACTCCTCGTCTCGACACAGCTTTCGACAACACTGCAACACAAACCGGATATTCAGATTTCCATTGACTATAATTCCTAACTACCTGGATGTTCACCTATTCCCCGGAAAGTGTGCTTACCATCAGAATTGGTCTTCGCCTACACCTCAGTTCCATTCCTCTCGCCATTACTTCCGTGTTCTTTGACTCCAGATTCGTAACGCGCCGAGACGCTGCCAGATTCACGGGTGTCACGTTTGTGGTTCATCACAACTCTCTCTCACCAAGTGATAAAGTAGAAAAGAATGGACATGTGCAGGCTCGTCACTCTCAGCTTCTACCTGAACGCGTGGCTTCTAAAAGCCAGCATGGCAAGATCCTCTACCGCGACGCAGCAGCACCCCCAGCGACGTCACAAACGGGGGGGGGGGGGGGGGCGGGGCGAGGTCATTCTTGTCTCGCACTTGTCATGGACGACCATGTTACACAGTATATTTTCTGGACGGCGACGTCATGCATTGTGAGTGGCTACGGTGCCCCACCATGCACGGGAGAACGAGCAGACAAGGAGGCGGTCAGATACCATACGTAATACGTATTTATTTCGATTCGTTCTAGGAGGCTTAGCCAGCCCTGCCACGATCGAGTGTAGTGCCGCTCGTCCAGCTCTTGCTTCCGAGCTTCGTATATGAATAGAGGAGCAGGCCTCGAGCCGGCACTCCGAGCCTGCTTCTTCCTACAGGAGGTGGCCATTTCACCACACGATACTGCAGTGGCCGAGGAGGCGTGGTGCGCCGCGTGTGGGGTTGCTTGTCGCCGCCATATAAGGCAGGGCTAAGAGAGCCCGTGGACTAAACTAAGAGAGCCCGTTGAGACCCAACTGACAAGCATCAGGCGTAAACAGTCGGCAGCAGGCCCGTCTGACAGCGACCTAGGATCGCCCTTACAGCGCAGTCGATACCGTTGATCATCGCAAATGTCAAAAATCTATAAGCGCTCCGAGTTATGCCGAGTGACATTTCGGGACGTCTTCGACACAAGATTGCCTGCGCAGAAAATGCATGGCAAAGAAATTATATTCGTTCGTTCTCACACCTAGTGCGTTGGTTGTTCCACTTAGATCGATAACTATGAAGGCAATGGGTCAATGCGAAATCTGCCGGAAACTTCTCGCAATTGTAGCCGTCGCACGGCGCCGGCTATAATCGGGCCAAACTTGAAATCATGGGGCTTGCATAAAAGCGAAAGCGGTGGACACTGCCACTTAGTAGAAGTCCATAGAAATAGACGTTAGTGCTCACCCACGGGGCAGAAGCTTGGAGGCTAACAAAGAGGGTTGAGCTTAAATTGAGGACCACGCAGCGAGCAATGGAACGGAAACCGGTAGGTGTAACCTTAACCTTGTGCGTGGTTCGAACGCGCTATTCCTTCTTCTCATGTGCACATGACGTCAGCCCACTACTACACTCGCAAAACTATGGTTATGGATGCGAAAACGCCAGAGGCCCGTACACGTAAAAAGACCCCTGGTTGTGAAAATTTCCGTAGCCCTCCACGACGGCATTCCCTTCTTTGGATATCTGTCAGTCCCTTTCCAATGCCCCGGCGGACCCTTAGTCGTGCTCCCTACATGGGCTGCAGAAAATAGCATCCTTG
Source organism: Hyalomma asiaticum (assembly GCA_013339685.2). Classification (NCBI taxonomy): domain Eukaryota; kingdom Metazoa; phylum Arthropoda; class Arachnida; order Ixodida; family Ixodidae; genus Hyalomma; species Hyalomma asiaticum. The sequence goes on from JABSTT010001914.1 coordinate 30,002, forward strand.
CCTTAACCGAACCGAACCACAAGAAAAAGAACTATAAACCTGAATTGTGGCTACACCTCGAACAGCACCTTGCCCTCCCCCCCCCCCACCCCCCGAAAAAAAATAAATGTTGCTGTACACGCTCTCGCGTGCATTCTACTCCACTCCTCACTCACTGTATGGACAGATTCGGGTGCCTTGTTAAGTGAGGATCAATTATGTCGTGAATCACAATTATAAGGCACACGACGAGTGACTCGTGGCTGTTACGTCAGAAGAATTGGTGTAAGAAGGAATCATATCGAAGAACTTTATTTCGTTATTCGCACGCAGTATGTGTTTGGTATACTATACATAGGTCTTAAAATGGAGCCCTTATCTAGAATAATATGATGACACAACTTTTTTAGCGTTGGATATATCAGGTATATTTCCCTATTCCTCAAATATTTCTTAAAACTCGCCTCTGATTGATTTTTAAACGTCTTGGAAATCTTCTGATTTTTGCTGTTTCTAGAGTTTCGGCACTGTTTTCGGCAAATTGGCGTGCGAATTTTATACACAGACTTCACCGTTGGTGTGGGCTCCTCCCTGTGCGCTCGTGGTGAAGGTTCGGCGCTTCTGCGCAGTTTTCGTCGACGACCGCTCTCTTTGCTCTGCTTAGAACGCCAACTCGAGGACGCCGTCGGAGCTCGTGAACATTTGAAGTTGAGGAAATACGACAAGCGACGAGCATTGCAGCTCCCGTCCTCGACGCCTGCTGACTCGATCGCTAAACTAAGAGAGCCCGTGGAGACCCAACTTACAAGCATCAGGCGTAAACAGTCGGCAGCAGTCCCATCTGACAGCGACCTAGGATTGCCCTTACAGCACAGTCAACACCGTTGATCATCGCAAGTGGCGAAAATCTATAAGCGCTCCGAGCTATGCCGAGTGACATTTCGGGACGTTAGGAAAACCTGCTCATATATATATATATATATATATATATATATATATATATATATATATATATATATATATATATATCAGTAGTAGACCCTCGGAATTGGCAATAAAAATGCGCAAAGCGTTTATTCATCGTTTAATCCGGAGACCGGCCTTCATCAGCAATGCCTATGCTTGTATACCCGCTTATATTTATACTTGTGTGAGAGCTTTCCCTTAAAAAAAATGAAGAAAAGAATATAGAGAGAATAAGAAAAGAAGAGAAAAGGAAAGAAAAAGCCCAGGAAGGATAGAGGACCTGAAAGAAACGGACCGAAGAGTGGAAGTAACGTAGACAACGTGGGTCATATGCGAGCACCATCTCCCACCCACCCTTTTTCTCCACCCCTCCCCTCTTTAAGAAGTGGTTTTCGTGGCCGGACCCAACAGTCATGAGTACAGTTGAGGCCTACCTCAGGAGTGTGGATGTCAAAAAAGAAAGAAAGAAAGAGGGGGGGGGTACAGAAAAAAGGAAGGAAGAAAGAAAACGGGTGGGGGTCGGTGAGTACAAGTGCAATGACATCAATGGTGATGGCGTCCACAAGTGTGGGCCTGGAGGGGCAAAAACGTGCCCAGATGTGCCTGCCCGTTTGGCGACATCCAGAGGGGGAAAAAAAGGGAAGTTTCAGAGAAATAATTAGAATAAGACAGGTAAAAGATGAATAGTCAGGAAGTCAAAAAAGGAAAAAAGGGAAAAGATAATCAAATAGGTTTACATGATTAGCTTTGCAAAGACACATCATATTTCAATCGTGCGATTCCCGCTGTACATACGGTGCCACAGGTTAAACGCTTGCCAGTGATTTTATTGTTGCGATGGTTCCTGGGTTTTCATTTAAACCTTTCTCGATTGTTTTGAACTGGTATATTAGATGTGATTCTCGTTGCTCACGTTCTCGCTTTGACTTGAAGCCCGTTTCTAATAGTGTCACTGTTAGTTTATCGAATGAATGATTTGGGAGGTTTAGATGTTTCGAGAGAGGTAGATTTGGAATAGATTTGGCATGGGCTTTGTGGTTGTTGAAGCGGAGCCTGAATGAGGTTTCTGTTTGACCTACGTACTGCATTCTACATACAGTACACTCCAGCAGATACATAACATCTGAGGAATCGCATGTTAAATTACCGCCAATTTTCACAGAGTACTGTGATTGGGAGCTGTTGGCAGTACTCGTCTGCTGCATTGCCTTAACGACAAGACACCTTGGTTTGAGGCATGGCCTGCGTCCGTTGTGTGGCCGTGACGTATTTAATCGCGAGTGTACAAGCGTGTCCCTGAGGTTACGTGATCGTCTGTAGGTAACACAAGGAGCGGATGGAAATGCACGCTTAAGTCGCTCGCTTTGTTCTATAATGTTGTAGTGCCGCCGTAGGATTTTGTTTACATTGGGGAAATTCATGCTGTTCGTTAAGCACAGGTTTGTACGTTGAGAGTCGCGTTGTGCTGGACGGTTCGAGATGAGGTCTTGTCGGTTCAGTGTTTTGGGATTGCGTCGTCGATAACACGTGGTGGATATTTTTGTTTGTGAAGGACGGTTTTTAGACTTAGGGCGGCCGAGTCAAAATCTTCATCTTTTGAGCAGATTCGTTTGAAACGGTGTGCTTGGCTGTATGGAATGTTGTTCTTACAATGGCGCGGGTGGTCGCTGTGGTAGTGGAGATATTGTTGTCGATCGGTAGGTTTCCGATGCAGTTTTGTTGATAGTCGGCCGTTTTCAATTTTCACAGTGACCTCAAGGAATTTAATATTAGTTCCAGAGTAGGAATGGGTAAACTTAATATTCGGGTGTGCGTAGTTGTAGGAGGTTATAAATTTTATCAGTTCATCCTCGCTGTGCGTCCAGACAAAGAAGATATCATCTATATACCTCTTGTACAAAAGTGGTTTCAGGGGGGATTGGGAGAGAAATTTTGATTCCAGTTGTCCCATAAAGATATCGGCATAACTAGATGCCATCTTGGTGCCCATAGCGGTTCCGCTAATTTGTCTAAAGTATTCATTGTTGAATTCAAACGAATTGAGTTCGAAGACTAATCTAGCTAAACTTGCAATCGCGTGGTCGTCTAGTATCTGGTTGACTGTGAAGCGTGCACATGCTGATTGGAGCGGCTATTCCGTCTTCATGCGGGATATTTGTGTAAAGGGACGATACATCGAGAGTTAGCAGGTATGACCCTTCCGGCACATATATATGTTTGAAATTTCTCCGAGGAAGTGGGTCGTGTCTGTGACATGTGATGAGTCGTATATATATACTATATTATATATTATATCTATATATTATATATATTATATATATATATAATATATATCTAATATAACAAGAAGCGGGTACACGCACGAAAAGGCAATACTTTTATGCCCAACGTTTCGGGCCGTGGCACGGCCCGAACGTTGGGAATAAATGGTATTGCCTTTTCGTGCGTTGTACCCGCTTCTTTTCTTCGTCCGTGCCGGACCCACTGAAGTTTCCTTATATATATATATATAATATATATATATATTCTTATATTATATATATATATTATATATATCTATATATATATCATCAGGTGTAATGAAATGCCGATAATATGTGGCTGCCATGACGTGTATATGCAATATATGCCGTCTTCTGTCTTTCTCGGCAACGGCACATCGTTCGACACAAGAGTGTCTGAGCAGGAAATGTATGGCAAGGAAATTATAATCATTCGTTCTCACACTTAGTGCGTTGGTTGTGCCACTTAGACCTTGTACCGATAACTATGAAGGCAATGTGTCAATTCGAAATCTACCGGAAACTTCTCGCAATTATAGCCGTCGCACGGCGCCGGCTATAATCACGTCAAACTTGAAATGATGGTGCTTGCATAAAAGCGAAGACGGTGGACACTGCCACTTTGTAGAAGTCGATAGAAATAGACGTTAGTGCTCACCCACGGGGCAGAAGCTTGGAGGCTAACGAAGAGGGTTCAGCTTAAATTGAGGATCACGCAGCGAGCAATGGAACGGAAAACGGTAGGTGTAACCTTAAGCGACAAGAAGAGAGCGGAGTGGGTTAGGGATCAAATGCGTGTTAGGGACATATTAACAGAAATTAAGAAGAAGAAATGGACATGGGCCGCCGATGAAATGCGAAGACAAAAGACAACCGTCGCTCATTAAGGGTAACAGAGAGGATTCCTAGAGAAGGCAAGCGTGGTAAAGGGTGAGAGAAAGTTAGTTGGTCACATGATATGAGGTAGTTTGTGAGAATAAATTGATCACAGTTAGCATAGGACAGGGATAATTGGCGATCCATGGGAGAGGCCTTTGCCCTGCAGTGGGCGTAGACAGGCTGAAGATGAAATGCGTCTAAGAGTGTCTTGTCTGACGGGTTAGTTATTCCATAGCACTACGCATTCTTGTGATGGTAGTCATTGCAGTGATAACCTCGTACACTTAGAATACGACCATGTAAAGGATGGTGAAGCAAGACGGCACCATGGGTGATATGTTGTTCCCATTCGAAAGGCTATAAACAAAAAAACATACTCCTGGGCAAATTTGATGTCCATTTCAGTGCTGTTCATCGTTTGGTGCACTTTCGGCTGACTTCTATACTTAACTGAGGCAGATCTTTGGTTAACTTAAGTAGCTAGTGTACTGGCCCGTACCCACGTATTCAAAGCCACTATGAGTCACATTAGTTACTTGTTTATTTATTACGGCTTGTGTGGCCCATGCCCTCATATCTTGCGTCCTTGCCCGCATATGCAATGTGGTGGCCACCTACATCTGCTGAATTTAGGCTCCGCCTTGTTATTTATAGCCTGAAAGATGTTATTTCTCGGGAAGAGGTGAAACGCAAGAGGGTGCAGCCGGCCCGCGCTTGCCTTCGGTGCAGCACTGTATGACATACACGGTGATTGATTGATTGATTGATTGATTGATTGATTGATTGATTGATTGATTGATTGATTGATTGATTGATTGATTTGCGGGGTTCAACGTCCCAAAACGAGCTGTGCCATTATGGAAGACGCCGTAGTGAAGGTCTCCGGAAATTTTGACCACCAGTGGTTCTTTAACGTGCACTGACATCGCACAGCACACGGGACTCAACATTTCGCCTCCATCAAAATGCAGCCGCCGCAGCCGGGATTCAATACCGCGACCTTCGGATCTGCAGCCGATTGCCATAGCCGCTAGACCACCGCGGCAGGGCTACATACACGGTGGTGTTTAGGTGATACCCAATGTTCGGTATAGTGTTGTTATGGTTCAGCTGGAAAATGTGGTTTCCATCACTGCTGCATTTTCGTAGCATGAAATGCAAAGAAGGAAAGACAGAGTCTCACCAATGGCAACAAGAACTCGTCTGGGAAAGGGCTCGTCGTCCACGTGAGGACTCCGTCGAGAGCTCTGCCCAAGCTGAGGCGGTACGTGTTTGTTAAGAGACGCGGTTATGAGTTTGTCTCTGTTGCGTGTCAAGTTGGATAGGAGTTTCTCCGGCCGAACGCGTTCACTCCCCTTTCATTCGAAGAGCACACTTGAAGGTACACAGATGGAGGTGAACGAGGAACAAGAAGTGGCGCCGGCGCGCGCCACGACCTTCAACATTCCACCGTGATCGCTCACAACGGGGATGAAAAATGGATATGGCTCTGGTATCGGAAACACCAGTGACCAGCGGAGATGGCGGGGGTTAGCAAAATACTGCAAAGTAATTTTATTTTTACTATATAAGTCATACAGACGCAAAGGAACGATTAGAGGATAATTTTCTATCCAACCAGAGTATTTATTTCGCCTTCGCCAAGCTGCCATTACCTTCACTACTTCAACTAGCTTCTCTCCCTCTTTTTTTTTGCCTCTCTTCTCCTCCTTTCTGTTCTCCTGCGCTCTCTCTCTTTTCCTCACGCCCACAGCAAGCTTTGTTAGAATCGTCGGTACAAAGACATCTTATGGTATCCATAAATGAATGTTCTGCAAGTGTGGTGCAGAGTGGGACGGAGCGGCGAACGGACAAATCTCCCAAATGTGGATGACTCCTCGCGCCGTCTGCAAGCCACCACGTATTTTCATGCGCGTGTAGTTCATGCATGACCTACAGGACATCCTGGAGCTGGTGCCGTGTTAAATGCTTGCGTGTATATTTACACAGGTATACAAAAGTATTCGGCTTTTGCACTGAAGTCTCTGCTCTTTCTGAAGGTCACTGGGCGCATGTGTGGAGAGCGTGCTGTATTTCACTATCGCATCACCGGTTTAGCAAACTTATTTCAGTTTAGCTGCTGCTGTGCCTTTCAAGCATAGGACAAAATGCACTCGGCATCGTTGTGAGCAAACTGCGCGGGTAGCGTCAACGTGCACATGTAGCCATATAATCTCACGATATGCAATTGTAAGTTTGTGGCAATTCATACGACTTGATGTAAACATCTTTCAGCGGTAGACAAAAATAATAATCTGAGAGATGCACTTATATGACGACATACTTGTTCTATGGCGCATAGTAAAAGCTTCAATCATAGGCGAGACTACGGGGGGCTCGGGAGCTTGAGCCCCCCCCCCCCCCCTTGCCTCTCCGAACATTTAGGGAGGGGCGTAGCCCCCGCCGGAGCCCGGAGAGGAGGATTGTTATGTGTAGTTCAGAAGCATAATCGTAATTGGCTGAACGCTCTCAGCAAATGGTTATTAATATTGATGCGCCAATACACGCGAAGATGATGAACTTACATGGGTAGAAAAGCACGCATTGCTTTCCTCGCCATGTGAGTTGCGCATACGTCCGGCTAGCAACCACAGCTTGCGGCGAGTCCACTCTCGCCGATCCAAGTGCCTGGCGTGTGAACGACCGGCGATGAAAGAAAAAACACCTCCTTTCGGGATTGTACCACGGGAGTACAAACGCCTACTGCACAGCCTCCACAGCGGATTTTTGGGGGGTTATGCCTTTTAAAGGGGTAATGGCGGCGCCAAGGGAGTCCTCTTGTTAAAGCCGTTCGCTGCAGCGGCGGCGGAAGCCCAATAATTGGCCTATACGAAAAAGTAAACTCTCCTGCCACTTTTTAAAACTACGTTTTTAATATAGAAATTAAAAACTGGCCCAACGTTTCGAGACCCATTCGGTCTCTTCATCAGGGGGTGACTGTCCGGCCGGCTCCGAAGCTAGCGACTTAGCAATTGTCCCTCTCTCCACCGTCGTTCCTCCCGCCTTTCTTGTTGCGTGTTGTTTTCTCCATTGGTTTCGGAGATCATGTATATACACACTCGGCAGGGTCCCAGTTGAGCCGTTGATATTTCCAGGTGTTGTTTGGACGTGCCACGACTCTAAGAACTGCCTTTTGGTGCGGTTACCTTCCGTGTCGACGACCCGGGCGTTGTCTAGTTCTGCGAGCGCGTTCCGCTTAGCGTTGAAGATATATACGTATGTCATTTTGGTGTTGCCGTATCCTTTCCGGAAAGTTTTTTGTCTCGCCGATGTAAGTGGCGTGGCAATCGGCGCATGGAACTTCATACACTAGCCCGGGAAATCTTTCTTTTGGCAGCCGGTGTTTTGTAAATCATTTTTCAATTACGTTGATACGCTATATGAGTACTGACGCAAATATTCTACATCTTGTTTTCTTCCTTTTGCAATAAGTAGCTAATGACCCACTTACCCCGGCTGCAAAGCTCGAGGGTTCGAGCGCGCGATTGTTAATACTTTGTACACGGTTTTGTGGAGCCCAGACGCACTTTCCGCTTCAAAGAGCGATGAGTGAGGCGGCACCCAGGATGGTATTCACATAAACATAGCTGACTACATGTGCACACTAAACCGCGTTCGCATGACGACCGCGCGGACAACTCTTTTGAGTGAAGGCTTCCTGGGTGCTCCTGTCATCCCCACTGAGAACTTTCAAACATGCGTGCTCCCTCAAAAATGCGCTGCCGAGGCGAGGACGTCAGTTCGTACTCCGGTGCAATTCTGCCCCCTCTTTCCGTCGCAAACGTCTGCTAGGATGAGCGCTCTCCCAAGAATCATGGCAGCAAGACGCACGCAGGTTGCGACTGGTTGTTCACATGAAACTCAAAAGCACGTTTCGCATGCAGTGGCGCGACACGCATGTTAAAATTGATATTAAATATGATCTAAGCTATATCAGCCGTTGTATTTTGTAGATGATGCGTGTGCGTCGACGCAAATCTATCCCGCAAATCATCTCGATCGCCTTAAATTTTGTGTCAGTACTTCTTTAACTTGTGTTTAATTCACTGGGTCATGATTGCATGACAATGTGAGTAACAAATGTGAAATGCAAATAATCATGTAAAGTTCAAAAATTATTTGCACGAAAGTGACTTGCTGTGACGTTTTTTCTTCTCTTGTACTTTCTGTGTCATTTGGAAATACATTGCTATATTTATTGTAAAATAAATATTTCTTGGACAAAAAAAATCTCAGATGTGAGTTTACAGCCACGCTCAAGCGACGCGCGCAAGTGCGCGCGCGTCGCTCCTCCAGTCAGGCAGTTTGGCGGCAGTTTGGCTGTTTTCATCATCCGAAAAAAAAGTAAAATTGCCTGAGCGACCCGGCGTTTTTGGAAAATATGAGAGAGGGTGAGGAAGAAAATTAGAGAAAGAAGGACGAGAAAAGGTAATTGGAGAATGAGGACAGAACCCGGAAAATGAAAAAAAATCCACGCATATCCACGGTGTGAATAATGATGAGTGGGCGAAGCTCCGGAGGTTCATCGTAGATCGTGCCGAGTTCCGGATTAATTTAGTTAAAGGGACCCTGAAACGGTTTTGACGATTTTGTGCAAACATGGTGATCCAGTAGAGCGAGTCATTAGGATCATTTGAGGGCAGATTTCAGCGCTGTGCGTAAAGTGTGGAATTCACAATAAGGTTTTCAACACGTGCATCGTAAAAGATCCCAGCGGCTCGCCAAAAGGCGTTTTCAAACGCCCCCGCCATCGACCGATCGAATGAGAGGTCGCTGATTGGCCCCGAACCAGTGACGTGCACATAATTTTCAAAACCTAGCTGCGAACAACGTGCTTCTACAACGTACTCCTTCGTTTCAGCCAACGGTATCGTCGCGGCATCTGACGGCGTACACACGAGTCGCCGGCGCTCTATTGCAGAGGCTAGCACTGCCGAGGCGGGCGACCTCAGTGAGAATATCGGGGCGCTATGTCAGTACGGAGGGCTCGGCAGAGCTACAGTGAACTAGAAGGGGGCAGTGGAACGAACGAAGCGGCCGCGCCGCATCTCGGCTGATTCTCCGGCGGGCGACAGTAGCGGCGGCGCTGTAGTTACTTGGTACTGAAGCTGTCGAGAGCGTCTGCATTTGGCGCGCGCGCGTCGTAGCCTACGAAAGCGTGTAATTGCTCGTTTTTAGCGCGTTTAATGCATTGCTGAGCCTTTATCGGTGTATGCACACCTGCTGTGCACCATGGTGCACGAGTGAACACGCAGGCGTGCCAAAATTGCGCCGAAATATTCTTTGTTTCAGGAGCTTGCCGGCCCACAAAAAAGGCGACCTATAATCGGAATTCGCACGGATTCGCACGGCTAGCGCCCGTCCTGTTTATGTGTCCTCTCTTGAATGCGCGTAAATTTTTTTTGCGCTACAAAAATTAATGTCAGGGATTCGCCTAGCTGCTCACTAAATGTCGTGCGGCTTGCAAGCACGTGCTTTGAGCCGCGCTACATCATAAGTGGCTACGGGCGCACGACAAAGAGTGAAGAAGTACCATACCCGCGAGGAAAGCATACGCTCGTTCCGTCGGCAGTCTCTTCGATATCCAGAGCATTGATCCTCATATGAGTCCAAATGCGCTCGATTGTTTCATGAGAAACCTAAGTACAAATAACTTTATCACAGCATTTACATTAGTGACGACTCAGTTTAATTGTGCCAGTTTTGCGCAGGATCATAATGCTGAAAGGGTTATCTTCTTTCAACAGCGTGCTTTCACGGTTACTGTGCTTCGCTTATGCAAGCTCCTAATGCTTAAAATACGAGGATGCCGAGCCAGGGAGCCGAGCCGAAGGAGCGCGTTTACCTCCGAGGCACGAACTCTACGCATAAGGGGTTATCCTAAGTATATTAAAAAGCGCAGTTGCGTATATAGCTCGTCTGTTATTCTCCCTAAATTGTCTATAACCAGTTCTCCTTTTCTCTCGACAGCTTTTATTGCGCTGCTTTCCAAATCCTCCATTGGCGTAATGCCATTGCAAGCCAGCAAACGCTTGTTTATGGCAATGTTTTGTATTATCAATTTAGTTGTTTTATCTATAAAGTGTCAAAAGTGTGGCCAGGATCGGTGGTGGTGTTCTACGCTTTGCGAAATTCAGTGTTTACGTGCATATATGTATATACACTTGCACAAGTACGACCAGTAAAGTCATACGTCCCCACCCCGCCCCATTAACAATATGCGTGCAATGCCCCTTACAACGGCCGCTACGCTATTTGTACGCGGTGCATCTCTCGCCCAAATATATGTTAGACTTGAGATATCCTTGAGACCTCATAATGTCGAAAAATCCAAGTTTACACAGCGCATTTGTAAAGAGACACGCCATACACAACTTCGCCAACGCTAAACGTTCGGCTCAGGGCTACCCAGAATTTTTTTTTTGGGGGGGGGGGGGTGGGGTGCAGAATGGGTTTTGGCAATTGGTGGTCCCTGTGAGAGCGCGCAAATATTTTAGTATCCCCTGAAAAGTTAGAGCATGAAAAAATTTCGGGGCGGGGGGAGGGGTCACATTCCCTCAACCCCACCCCCCCCTCCTACTTACGGCCCCCTGGACCGGCGTGCTTTCGACAGGATATTTTCATTTTTCAGCACACAGCTTTCTGAGCTTCCACTAGATCGGCTCAGTTACTCTGAATAAACTAAACGCCGAACCAACGCAAGAGAGACTGAATTAAGACAGAAGAAATCAGAGTAAGGGACACCCTTCCTGTTTCTTTTTCCTCTTCTTTCTTCTGGCGGTTGTTCGGCGTCTATTAATTCACAGTAATGTACCAACTAGCCCAGCAACGAGTTCGGCTCAATTACACCGAGATTGGGGATCTTCACTATGGGAATCAGCCCGTTTTCATTTTCTGCATTTTGCGTACCTTCCAGCAGTCGCTTCGGCAGCAAGAACTAATTTGCAGTATCTGTCAAAGATATTTAAGAAGCAAGCATCCCTTAAAAGCTTCGAAGTTTCATCCAACAAGGCTTACGAAAACAAGCACTGTTTTTCCGATATTTCCTGGAAGTGCGATTTTACCGCAACTCAGCGGACTCTTACAACAAATTTTTCCATAATAAGTTATGTTTACGTATAAATAAGACAATTTTTATGACGCAGTGCAACTCAAGTAGGCAAACTCCCAATAATTATGATTGTTAAAATCTCCGAAGCCAAGTTTTCTTTAATTAACGCGTTATCAGCTGCTTTGAACAATACGCTTCTGCCGTTGTTCGCAGCACAAAAGTAATTTGAAGCACATCTAACTTCAGGTAACGTGTGTGATAATGCCGAGACTGTAAAGCCTCACTGTGCCGTTCAGGTATTTTTTTCCCTCATAATTGTCATACCCTAGTAACCATCTTATCAACATAATAAATAATTTTCGATCTCTAACATGGACTCTTATGGACTTGAAATTCAGTACTTTGGCGTGTCATCCCTGAAGGGTTATGACAGCATGTGCTAGACATGAATGATGGGCAGGCACAAAGAAAGCTGCATCAAAAAGCGCGCCGGGGGAGCCGAAGCGCATAGCAGTTCACGCGCGCTGCGCGCTGCGCTTTCAGTACCAGACGACTGCAGCGCCGCCGCTACGGTCGACGCGGAAGGAATCAGGCGGCGAGGCGCGTTCACGCCACTCAACAGTTCTAGTACACTCTAGCAGAGCGGCTGACGCGGGAGGCGCTGTCGTCGCTAGCGCGCACTCCGCAGCAGATCGAGTTGAGGAGGAACAGCAGTGGTAAGGAAGAAGGCGACAGAAATAAGCCCATAGCTTCCATAGCGCATGGTGCTTCGCTTTATTTACGGTGTGAATCATTTCATAATTGTGTTGCCTAAGCAGTGACGCAATGTCAAAAAAAAAAAAACGTTTCAGGGACCCTTTAACGCGCACGCTACGAGTCCTTATGGTTCAACTACGCACCAGTGAAATCTGCCACCGGCATTTCATTGCAAGTCAAGATCCAGTGCCTATATATATATATGGGTGGCCGGTGAACGCTTCTCCAGCGCGAGCAGTCGGTATTTTTCAATCAAGAAACTCGCTAGAAGGCGCTGCCTGCGTCAAAGTTGCCTCTCGCGGGTGAGGGCGCGTTCTCCTTCTCTGCGAGCTGGTAGAGCGTTCATCGAAGAAACAGCGTTTCCATAGTCAACGCGCGCCTTTCGCTCTCTCTGTCTCTCTCTCTCTCACAAGACAGCACATGGAAGAGTGAGAGAGCTCGCGCGCCGGGAGGCACGCGCCGAGGGCGAGCGCGAGCGTGGCTATGACGCGACAACGAAATGGATGGATGGATGGATGGATATTAGCAGCGTCCCCTTTATAACGGGGCGGTAGCGGAGCCACCAACCTCTAGCTTTATTTCTTTTTCCTCTACAAACATTTCTTTTCCCGAATCACACATATTTTCACATCGAATTTTTCTCCTCGTCTACCTATTTTACCTATTATTGTTCCGCTGTGATGTAACAATTTTACCCGAACTACCTTGCGCTTCTGTTTGCACCATACTTTTGCGCCACCAATGCTCTAAGCGCCTTTTACTTATCTCTATCGCCCACATGTTCAGCTTTCCCGTGTTACTCCTGAAACCCATGGCCTCCTGTAGGGTAGTGTCCACAGCTACACCTGGGTGGACATCTGTACATTCAATCAAAATATGATCTGTCGTTTCCCTAGCTTTTCCACAGCCCGTACACGTGTCCCCTTCTTTATTGAATTTCGCCCTGTAACTTCGGGTTCTCAGGCAACCGGACCTCGCTTCAAACAGTAAAGTGCTTCCCTTTGAATTATCGTAAAATTTTTCTCTCTTGATTTCTTCTTTCCCTTTTCTGTAGTTGTTCAATGCCGGCTTCTTCTCCATTCCTGCTATCCAATCCGACTTCTCCGCCGCTCTGACTATTCTCTTCACGCTCTTTTTCGTCCCATCCGTTTCGTTACTGGCTGTATACTTGCTCGTAAGCGTCCTAGTTCTCTTCCTCCATTGTGAGTCAACGTTCTTCCTATACAAACACCTGAATACTTTCGCTGCCCATCTACTTTCTTTCGTATTCCTTAATCTCTGTTCGTACCTAATTTTACTCTGAGCTTCCCTTCCCTCAAAGTCAGATCATCCCATATACCCCTTAACAGCCCCATTTGTGGTCTTCCCGTGGGCGCAAAATGCGAGACGTCCGACCGTCCTCTGATTCACATCCAGCCCCGATTGTACCTCTGACCTCATGCACACCACTGAGTTTCCGAATGTAAGTCCTCGCACCATTACACCTTTCCACAAACCGCGAATTACCTCGTACCTGTTGTAACCCCACAGCGCTCTATGCTTCACTATTGCGGAGTTGCTCTTTCCTTTAACAATCATAGCTTTTTCTTGTGCTTCTATGTATCTATTCCCATCCTTTGTCCGTATCCCGAGGTATTTGTACTCTCGTACTCTGGGTATCTCCTCGCCCTGTATTGATATGGTCTGATCGTTGCTGTCATTGAATATCATCCAACCGCATTTTATCACACTAAATTTTAGTCCTAAATCTTTACTTTCCCGACCACATATATTAACCAGACCCTGAAAATCTGTTGGACTGTCTGCGAAACAGCGAGTGCCGCAGCGCCATCTATTGATCAATTCACGTACTAGCTAAGCAGCACCGCAGCGCCATCTCGTGATCATTCTGAGATCATTCAAGAGCGAGCGCATTCAAGAGCGAGCACAAGACCTAGCGGTCTCATGCGCCATGCGCTCCCATACTACGCGTTCCCATACATCTGAATGAAGCGAGCACCACAGCGCCATCACGCCATCCAGTGAGCACTTCACGAACTAGACGAGGTAGCTACGAGGGGTAACTACAAGGGATGGAACGACCCGCGGCATCAGGAGCTTCGCCCCTAAAAGTCTCCGCCTATCTACCTCTGTGAAATTTTTTTTCCTGAAATAAAGTTGTTCTCTCTCTCCCTCTCTTCGACAGGCGAAAGTGACGCCGGAATTCACTTTCTGTCATCCCTCAAATGCATCGTGAACATCCAGCTGCTCCGCTCCCTCTTTCAGCGACGACAATGCGAGGAAGGCAGCACTAGAGTAGAGTGTACTACCAGTACACTCTAGCAGCACCCAAGCGAACCGCCATTTTCTTCAGTGACGCACCATTCCGCAGCCGCCATTTCAATCCAAGCGGAGCCGCTGCCGCGCGCGCTTGCGAACGGCCATTCGCAAAGCGTTCGTAAGCCGTTCGCTCAGAGATCGGCCTCGGGCATCGTTCTCCTCATAGCAGACGACACGCTCGGTTTGAAAATAATTGACAGGGAATTGACGTCAATTTGACGACACCATAATCTTGGGGCCCTGGAAGGCTCCACGTTCCACAAGTCGCTACAGGTGGCGAAGAAATCCACCATGGCGCGTTCCATCAAGTTGCGCATGGAGTGCAACTATACTAGCCTAGCCCCATAACTTAGTTTACAATTTTCCTGCTAGGGGCGCTCAACAAGACCAAAAATTGAAGTAGATTTAAAAGGCATGAGGACAAGTTAAAGAGAGAAGGAAAAAAAAGAAAAGTTCTTATATTTTCTTACGAGCGTGGTGGCGCACATGTCACCGCCCCGTTACAAAGGGGACGCTCATAGCATCCATCCATCCAAGGCTCTACAGGTTGGCGATGCAGGCAATTAAATTAAAATTGCAGATATGGACAAAACATAATGGCACTTTTGGCAAACTCCAAAATGGATTTCGAGTCGACAGGAGATTAGATGAGAACCTTTTTGCGCTTACGCAGTGTCTAGAAATAGCCGGAGAAGAGAACAGACCTTTACACTTGGCATTTTTGGATATTAAGGGTGCGTACGACAATGTGAATCAGAATATTTTATGAGACATAATGAAGAGGTTGGTGTAGGGGATGACTGTATAGAGCTCTTAAAGGAAATATACAGTGGAAATACTGTATGTGTGGAATGGGAAGGTATGGCGAGTAATGGTAGAATGGAGGTCGTCGATATAGGTAAAGGGTTGAAGCAGGGATGCCCGTTGTCCCCACAATTATTCATGCTTTACAGGAGGAGAATGGAGAAAGCATTGGATATGAGCAAATGGTTTTAAGCTGTCACACAGCAGGCAGGTATAGTGGTAGAACAAAAGCTCCCCGGGTTGTTTTATGCAGACATATTCTGGTATTCGCAGACAGCCGAACAGATTTGCAAGGTCTGGTTAATATATGTGGTCGGGAAAGTGAAGATTTAGGACTAAAACTTAGTGTGCCAAATGCGGTTGGATGATATTCATTGACAGCAACGATCAGACCATATCAATACAGGGCGAGGAGATACCCTAAGTACGAGAGTACAAATACCTCGGGATATGGATAAATGATGGGAATAGATACATAGAAGTACAAGAAAAAGCTATGATAGTTAAAGGAAAGAGGAATTCCTCAGTAATGAAGCATGGAGCGCTGTGGGGTTACAACAGCTAGGTACGAGGTAATTCGCGGTTTGTGGAAAGGTGTAATGGTGCGAGGACTTACATTCGGAAACTCAGTGGTGTGCATGAGGTCAGAGGTACAATCAGGGCTGGCTGTGAATCAGAGGACGGTCGGACGTCTCGCATTGGGCGCCCATGGGAAGGGGCGACCAATGGGGCATTGGGCGACCAATGAGGCCGTTAAAGGGGGTATGGGATCGTCTGACTTTGAGGGAAGGGAAGCTCAGAGTAAAATTAGGTACGAACAGATATTAAGGAATATGAAAGAAAGTAGATTGGCAGCGAAAGTATTCAGGTATTTGTATAGAAAGAAGGCTGACTCACAATGGAGGAAGAAAACTAGGAGGCTTACCAGTAAGTATACAGCCAGTAACGAAACGGATGGGACGAAAAAGAGCGTGAAGAGCATGGTCAGAGCGGCGGAGAAGTCGGATTGGATATCAGGAATGGAGAAGAAGCCGGCATTGAACAACTACAGAAAAGGGAAAGAAGAAATCAAGAGACGAAAATTTTACGATAATTCAAAGGGAAGCGCTTTACTGTTTGAAGCAAGGACCGGTTCCCTGAGAACCCGAAGTTACAGAGCGAAATTCAATAAAGAAGGGGATATATGTACGTGCTGTGGAAAAGCTAGGGAAACGACAGATCATATTTTGATTGAATTTACAGATGTCCACCCAGGTATAGCTGTGGACACTAGCCTACAGGAGGTCATGGGTTTCAGCAGTAGCACGGGAAAGCTGAACATATCGGCTATAGAGATAAGTAAAAGGCGCTTAGAGTATTGGTGGCGCAAAGGTATGGAGCAAACAGAAGCGCAAGGTAGTTCGGGTAAGATTGTTACATCACAGCCGAACGATAATAGATAAAATAGGTAGGCGAGGAGAAAAATTGGTCATGAAAATATGCGTGATTCGGGAAAAGAAATGTTTGTAGAGGAAAAAGAAATAAAGCTAGAGCTTGATGGCCCCGCTTCCGCCCTGTTATAAAGGGGACGCTCGTAATATCCATCCATCCAAGGCGCTCAACAAGGCCCTACATGAAGCCTTAGGTTTTAGGGAGAACAACGGGAAGCTGAACATACCTGCAATGGAAATAAGAGACGGTTAGAATACTGGTGGCAGAAAACTAGAGAGAGAACGTACAAAAATAATTATAGGGATAAATAAGGTCTTTCTGACATAAGGGGCAGAGAACTCGGCTATGAATTTACGTTTTAGATATAGTATGATCGATTTAATTGAAGTAGATTTAAAACGCATGAGGACAACTTAAAGAGAAAATAAAAAAGGTTCTTGCAACTAAACAATGTTGACGATAATAATAATAATAATAATAATAAAATAATAACCCTTATTGTATTGGGAAAAGCAGAGGGAACGGGGGTGGAGACGATGGTACATGCAGGACCATCTCTTGGCCTCATAGTTATGCACGGTTTCCCTTCTCTAATTTATTTATAGGTAGGTGTTCTGTGGCCACGTCCCGCGGCTGACGACACCGGAGCGGCGCTGGCCAATCGCGTGTGGATATTTTGAACGCATTCGCAAAACGCATTTTGAACGCATGTGGGGGCGATCACATGCGTAATGCGCCGAGACGCTCCCCGATTCACGGGTGTCACGTTTGCGGTTGATGACCACTCACTCTTACCAAGGGATAAAGTAGAAAATATTGGGCATGCAGGGGCTCGACACTAACACCTTCAACTTGAACGCGTGGCTTCTTAAAGAAAGCACAGTAAGAACCTACACCGCGAAGCAGCATCCTTAGCGAAGTCACCAACGGTGGTGGCCATTCTTGCCACGAAACTGTCATGGACTACGATGTCTGTACAGTCTATTTTACGAACCGCGACGTCATGTATCGTGAGTGGCTATTGTGCCCCACCATGCGCGAGAGAATGAGCAGACAGGGAGGCGGGTGGGTACCATACGTAATACGTATTTATTGCGATCCGTTCCGGGAGGCTTAGCCAGCCCTGCCACGATCGAGTGTAGTGCCGCTCGTCCAGCTCTTGCTTCCGAGCTTCGAATATGAATAGAGGAGCAGGCCTCGAGCCGGCACTCCGAGCCTGCTTCTTCCCACAGGAGGTGGCCATTTCACCACACGATACTGCAGTGGCCAATGATGCGTGGTGCGCCGCGTGTGGGGTTCTGTGTCGCCGCCATATAATGCAGGGCTCGCCACCCCCGGTCTTCACGCATTGGATAAGCAATTGTCCTCGTCGCCTTCGAACTGCTTCCGCAGCCTCGGCAAATCGAAGTGGCCGAGTCGTGCGTCTCGATCACTCCTCCCTAATGGACAACACGAGAGAGAAGCTAGGGTGCTCGGGCATCGGACGTTGTTGGTCCTGTCCAGAAGCAGGTGCCCCCAGCTTGCGATGTTAGCCTGTGAGATGTGTCGAATCGCGACCAGTTCGATGCGCCTTCGTAAGCGAAGCCTGTGAGTCGCGGTGACAGCGAACCTTGGAGCCTGGAACTTGGTCACTTCAGGGCCAGCGTAGTCGCAGCGGCAGGCGCGCCTCGTTCCTGGCACTTCGTTGCCTACAAGCGCTCGAGATGAAGCGAAGCCTAGTCGATGCCAAATGCGAGGCCGACGTAAATAGTTTTTCAACGCACCGTGGCTATCGGGGCCTTGGATGTCCGCAAACGTGCCAGAGTGCCGATGGCCCAGGGCGATTTGGCCGAGGCAGCGTTTCGGGGTTGCCACGCTAGCAGCTCGGTATCCTTCGACGCTGCCATCACGCGAGAGCGGGACGGGCGGCCCCCCTGGCAGACGACCTGTCGCTGTTGACGGGGCTGCTCGACGACGGGGCATGCGTGGCCAAAGGACACGTCGGGTCTGACGCGCCTGCACGCACCGACGTGGCATACGTTGACGATTATGGTGCTGTCCTGGCCGGTGAAAAGACAAGCAGAGGCGAGCAGGATCGCCGGACCTGGTCCTCAGAGTAGCACGCCCGATCCAATGAGGGGTCCCTCGTTCGAAAGATCCTTGAAGTGCGATTCGTGGCAGCTGCAGCCGATAGACTGTTGACATGGCGAATGGCTGCTTGCTGGTATCCCTGCGCCTTAAATGGGGTTCGATCACGAGACACGCGGAGGACAAAACGTCATCGTCTTTTTCTTAAATGCGATGCATTTCAGGCTCTCCTAATTTCTGTGATGTGTCACAAACCTATCATCATCATTAGTTCAGATCTCCAAGAGTGCGCGTGTACAAGACTTGAACTATGCAATACCCATTGTAATGCCCCCTGTGCTTGGTCCGCACGCGCTATTCCTTCTCTTGTGCACATGACGTCAGCCCACTACTACACTCGCAAGACTATGGTCATGGAGGCGACGATGTCACAAGCCCGTGCATTGTGAGTTCTCAGTAAACGTTAAAGGACCCCTGGTTGTCAAAATTTCCGTAGCCCTCAACTACGGCATTTCTCGCCTTTCTATCTCTGCCAGTCCCTTTCCGCTGCCCCCGCGGACGCTTAGTCGTACTCCTCACATGGGCAGTAGAAATTAGCATCATTTGCTTAACCGAACCGAACCACAAAAGAAGTAGAAAACTGAACTATGGCTACACCTCGAACACTACTCCCCCCCCCCCCTGTCTCCTCCAAGAAAACAAAAGAACTTGCTGTGCGCACTCTCGCGTGCCTACTATCTCATCGTATGGACACATATTCGGGTAAGGGTTAATTATTTCGTGGATCAAAATTATAAGACACACTCCGAGTGACTTGTGACTTATGTCAGAAGAATTGGCGTAAGAACCAATGATATCGAAGAATTTTATTTTATTATTGGCATGCAGCATGTGTTTGATATACTCTACAGAGGTCTTAAAGGGGCACTGACACCAAAATTTTCGTCTGCTGTTTTTTCGCTGCAATACGTAGCTGGGGACCTGTTAGCCATAACACGGCACATCATTTGCTCCAGCGCGCGTCAGATAATTATTTACGGCATGTTTATTACCCACTAGTTTCAGTTTTGGTTTGGGAGAGCTCAAAAAACGACGAGGCGCCCGGTGAAACTGGCGCCATCTAGCGCTCGCGATGGAGTAGACGAGTTCGGACACGTGAGCACACATAACTGTGACGCACTTCCGCACGACAACCCCCGCGTGCTCGTTTTCTTTCGCCTGTCGCACGTCCTGCGCGTTGTTGTCGCTGTTGCTGTCATCGTTGTTGGGTGGCAACTATTTTCTTGAGGTCTGGCGTCGCCGGCAGTCTACTAACGCAGCCGCAGCGAATAAGCAATGGCGGCTATGACGTCATCATTGCTAGCTGCACTCTCGGAGCTCGGCTGCCGTGGTGACGTCGCGGAAGTTGGGGGTCCCCTTCAGGTCACCTTTGCTGCTGTCAATGTCGCGATGTACGGCGTCTAGCGCTCGATGGCGCATGCGAACTTCAATATTCATTTAAATTATCTTTGGAGCTGTGTTCGCCATTGAGATTTGGTAGATGACATCTGTATGTCCACGAAAATCGATCTCGCAGGCTATCTTAGCAGCGAAATTTTGGTGTCAGTGCCCCTTTAAAATGGAGTCCTTATTTAGAATAATATGATGCCACAATTTTTGTAGCATTGCATATACGAGGTATATTTCCGTATTCCTCAGCATTCTCATAAAACTTGGCTCTGATTAATTTTTAAACGTCCTTAAAATCTTATTTTTCCTATTTCTAGAGTTTCGGCACTCTTCACGGCAAAATGGTGTGCGAACTTTTTATGCAGATTTCACCATCGGTGTGGGCTTCCTCCAGTGTACTTCCTGTGAAGGTTCGGCGGTTCTGCGTAGTTTTTGTCGATGAATGTGCTCTTAACTCTACTTAGAACCGCAAATCGAGGACGCCGTCGGTGGTCGTCAACATTTGAAGTTGAGGAATTACGATAAGCGACGAGCATTTGAGCTCCTGTCCTCGCCGCCTGCCAATTCGATCGGCCAACTTGAGAGCTCAAGCAGACCGAACTGACAAGCATCAGGCGTAAACAGTTGGCAGCGGCCCTTATAGCACAGTGAACACAGCTGATCGTGGCGAAAATCTACAGGCACTCCGTGCTATGCCGAGTGATATTTCAGAACGTTAGAAAAACATGCTCACTGGCTGGGGCCTTCTTTATTAGGAAAAAGAGTGCTATATGCATCAGTTCACCCTCAATTTGACTCTTAGAATGTGTACTTTCATTCATATATGGCACATAAGCTATTCATTCCTTGTTTATCCTGTTTGCTTATTGTTTGTTCTTTTTCCCTCATATATGTGTACATATAGAAAGTTTCAATAAACTTGAGTTTCAGTCTGCACTCATTTGTGTTTGCTCACTTCGTCCGGTGTATGTTTGTGCACTTATCGCCACCAATTTGTACCAACTGGCCCGGTTATCCACCCTTCATGTATTCTCAGTTTAGCTCTTTTCAATGGAACAAAATTCCCACATACGTAAACTTATCAAGACAATATGGTTACCATGGCCTTACATTAGTGTTTCTTTTACCATGTCAAGTGAACTCAGATCAAAGGGACAGGACACTGACTGCAGTGTAACGAAGCAAAAGAAAACATTTATTGTTACCCCCCTGCGGGTTCCGTGAGCATAATTGGTCGGTGTGGCCTAGAGCAGGAATCGAGTAGCTGCCTGTTGCGGCAGCTGCTGCACGGCATCAGCTGAGTGACAACGTAAGGTCTTCCTGCTGGGCAGACAGGGCCTGGGATATCAGCTCACTCACGTCCATGTCGGGGAAATTCTGCAGCAGAAGACAGATCAGTCTTTGCATGTGCAATTTTTTCAAGAAAACAACAAAATGCTGAGCTAGGTCGTATGGATCCATAATGGAAGGAGGTATGGGATGCAAACACCAACACAAGAAAAGTAGACAATAGAAATGCTGACTCTCCACTGAAAGGGAGCACTGTGATGAAAAAGAAAGTACAAGACCAGATTTATCTGTGCATGCTCAGGAATGGTAGCACAACCTGTCAGCTGCCAACACATGCAGATCCATGTGAAAGATAACTGTTCTGGCATTTGACCTCTCTCCAATTCAAGTTAATCAAAGCCTGGCTCTTGCACATGCACTTCAGCTAATATTGATCGAGTCGATGTCCGATTTCTTGGACGGCCGAAATTCCAGGCATGCCTCATTTCCCGGACTTATTAACACTTATTTGCATTTCCTGTACTTATTCCCGGCAAGTTCCCCAGAGTCCATGTATTAAAAAGTTCCAAATATTGGATGCGTATAGTCTTCGCCATCCGGTATTGCAGACATTTTACTGCTAACCGCAGACTCAAAGTCGCCATCAATGCCTTCATATTGGTTTTCTCGCATCCTCGAACCCACCGTGCTTGCACCATGCCGTGGCTATCAAAACCACAATCTAGCACATGTCAATCCGTTGCCAGCCGTAGCTTGGCCAAACCCGTGAAACCTGTGTGTTCATTCACATGTTTGGTCAGCTTTGTGGTATACTGTGTGCTGCTGTGCACTATCTTCAGACCGAGAAGTTTCCCGCTGTTTGGTGCTGCACTTTTCATTGAGCGGATATGCCAGTGACACGATGGAAATGACTGCACCTTCGTCATCTTCCTCATAGGCATCATCACACAAGTTCAAAGCAGCCAGTCACAGGGAGAGGTGGGGAGGGAGTTCGAAGTTTTCAAGCACACTATGTTGGATTTCACAAAAAACAAGATGAAGTTCTTGGAAGTGGCTGCAAAATCAACCAAGGCTGGAAAGAATGCGAGTTGGGGCGTTTACCCAAAGCTCGAAGAAGCGCTCCTTGTGTGGCTGAATGCCATGATCTCCAAGAAAATCCCAATGTCAGGTGACATCCTGAAGGAAAAGGCGGAGGTTTTTGCGCTTCAAATGAACGAGAGCGACTTCAAATTCAGTGATCGTTGACTTTACAATTTCAAGAACTGAAATGATTTGGAGTCCAGAACATATGTGGATAAAGTGATGCCACCGATGATGCCGTAGTCACAGAGTATCGGAATGGAAAGCTGCAGTCTTTGCTTCAACAGTTCACGCCTGAGAAGATTTTCAACTGCGATTAAACTGGGCTACTCTACAAGCTACTGCCAGAGAAAATGCTTGCATTAGCTGGTGACCCTTGCTATGGTGGCAAGCACAGCAAAGAGGCTCACTGTCCTCATCGGCAGCAACATGTTGGGCAGCAAGAAGCTTCTGTTGCTCATCATAAGGAAGTCAAAACATCCGAGATGTTTCAAAGGGGCAGTAACTCTGCTTGTTCTCTAGGAGGCGAACAGGAAGGCATCAGTAATGCAGCAGTTATTCAAAGTACACATGCGCAAGCTGGATATGACGTTCAAGCAGCAAAATCAAAGTTCTCCTGCTTGCGCTGTGCATGGCCACATCAAGGACCTAAAGGCCATACAGATAGAATTTCTGCCGATAAACACCACAGTAATCCTGCAGCCGATGGACCAAGGTGTGATTTGCAACTTGAAACATTTGTACAAATCAGTGTGCTCAGCCACATGGTGCTGTGCTCCGACAGCGACAAAAGTTACACTGTTGATCTGAGGT
Organism: Hyalomma asiaticum; assembly: GCA_013339685.2. Taxonomy (NCBI): domain Eukaryota; kingdom Metazoa; phylum Arthropoda; class Arachnida; order Ixodida; family Ixodidae; genus Hyalomma; species Hyalomma asiaticum. The sequence continues at coordinate 53,207 of JABSTT010001914.1, forward strand.
CTTCCATCAGCATACTTGTGCTTGCAGACTTGTGGAAGGCGGCAATGCAAACAAGAGACTCTTTGGAACTGTTTTCGCCATGAGGGCTTCATGCGTGACATTGAGACAGCTGGCTCACCCTAAGAGGACAGCGTGTGTGATCAACTTCCATCTGCGGACATTGTCTTTGACGACCTGCGCACTGCCAGCATTTCGATGCTAGCCGGGATAACCTTTGAGGGCTTCATCGATGCTGATAAAGACCTCAAGCTTTGTGTGGAATTGACTAATGATGAAATTGGCCGTCAAGTTACAGAGGATTCCGACTCTGACACCGAGAACGAGGAGCCAGCACCTATAGAGCCGACAAGCTTGGAGTTGTTGACACGAGCATTGATGACACTGATCAGTGTACAGCCGCGACATGATGTTAGCTGAAATTGAGGCAGATATAGTGGGCAAGTTGAATGCCGTGCAAAGAAAAAAGCAACTTTTTTGCACCAAGCTATTGACCTTGTCGCATGAGGTAGCAACGACCATGTCGGATTTTTATTACTTTTATTACAAACAGTTCTTTTCAAGGCCACCTAAACGATGCACTTGCTGAATTGCAGCGTGAACCTGGTACTCCTGCCTTTCTATCAGAGAAATAGCTATGAAAAGGTGCACTTTGCATGCATTCGTTTTTCTGGACCGCCTGAACTTCCAGATATTTTCGCAGACTCTTGGGGGTTTGGGAAATCACACTTCAACTGTACGCCAAGCGTCAACCAATAGCTGTGTTCATTCTTGTGTCTGCATAAGATACCGCAATAATCGAGTTCTTTTTTTTTAAAGTACCGTTTCCACTTTTAAGTTACACAACAATGATTCAAATAATGGGCCGAGCGAAGGCTGACTGGAAACAAAAGCGAAGTCAAGTTAATACATGATGACAGGCACATGAGGACACAACGAAAAAGTAACGTTGTGAATAACTAGTCTCAGTACAGTAATGGAAATGTAGATGCTGCTTTTCTAGTTTCTGATATATGACTAGTCGTAGTGCCTTGTGGTGGTGCTTTTGTACCAGAACAAAGCTTAAGTATTTGTGATGAGTTGCTTGTTCCACTTCTACGTTGCTGTGTGCATGCCTTATACTTTGCCCGTGATCGCTTTATGTATTACACACACACTATACATACACCCAAGACAATTAACCGTCTTAAAAGAAGTATGTATAATCCAAATACTGTAACAATCTCTTAGGCAAATATTAAATGGGTCTTTTAAAATTGAAGTTAATTAAAAGTCAGAGACATGGTCAAAGAATGGATATTTTCCTTTCTAAACCTTCTGAAAGAAGACAGAAGACTAATCTTCCACTCTGCTGTATGGTGAACAGTTTTTAACTTTTTGTGTCCACATCATTACAAGGCCCTTCACATGATATGCTGCCATAATATCTCACTCTCCCAAAATTATGCCAAGTGATGATTGAAAGTGGATACTATTGGATTTAGAATGTCCTCAGTGCAGAAGTCCGCTGTAAAGGAGAGCTGACAAGCTTGCTAGACTCCCAATTTGGTCCATTATGTCCGAATGTGTGTTGTACCAGAATCCATTGTATATGAAGCTCAACCACCATAGAAGATAGGAAGCTTAACATAACAGCACGAACTCATATGCAGTATCCAAATGTACTTTAATGTCATTAAGGGACATCTGGATAGTAAATATCAATTAAGTCATTAAGAGTAATATAGGATAGTCATTAAGAGTAACAGAGTGGATTCCTTGAGAAGGAAAGTGTGGCAGGGGGCAGCAGAAAGTTAGGTGGGCAGATGAGACCAAGAAATCTGCGGGGATAACTTGGGCACAGTTAGCACAGGAATGGGATAATTCGAGATCTATGGGAGAGGCCTTTGCACTGCAGTGGGCATGAACAGGCTGCTGCTGCTGCTGATGATGATCCAAATGTCTATCACAAGCAGATTCTGTTGTAACAAGCATATGCTATGCATGTATATATATTAAATACACACACACATGTGTCTATATATATATATATATATATATATATATATATATATATATATCTACCATCTCCTATTCTTTCCGTTACAATATATTGTGCTGAAGGCGCATGACATGCGCCCAAATGCCTAGGTGCAGAAGACTACGATCGGTTGTTGACACTCTTGCGTACGCTCACCCGAACCCAGATCTGCCTTTCTGCTAGCAGTCTGTAATGCAACGCCACAGCCTGCTTGATGAGCAACACCCCCATTTATATATATAGCAGACATGGTCGTGAATAGGCACAAGGCGTGAAGACAGAGATGAGTAGTAGATCCTCAGAATTGGCAACAAAATGGGGAAAGCGTTTATTCAACATTTCCGCTGGAGACGGGCCTTCACTGGGAATGCGTATGGCTCTATTCTCGCTTCCCTTTATACCTGCCTGAGAGAGTTAAAAGGTAGAGAAAATATGAGACCAAAAAAAGAGAAGAAAAACAGAGAACATGAAAGAAACTAACAGAATAGTGAAAGAGAAAAGCAGACGACGCATGTCAAAAAAGAAGAAGGGGGGAAGAATGAAACCGATTAATATACCTATTCAAAACGATCGAGAAGGGTATAAATGAAAACCCAGGAACCATTGCAATACTCAAATCATTGGCCAGTGGCACCGTGTGTACAGTGGTAACTGGATCATTGAAATATGACACGTTTTTGATAAGCAAATCATTGTGAACCTATCTGATTTTTGTTTTACTTCCTGACCATCACTCTTTTATTTGTCTTATTTTATTTGTTGCTTTTTTTCCCCTGAAAGTCTGCAAACATGCAGGTGGATTAGTGCACGTAGGAACTGGTCTAACCACAGCCTCAGAGACGTCACTGACGTCATTGCTATTCTACTCACCCACCTCCACCCTTTTTTCTTTCTTTCCTTTTTTTTCACATCGACACACCTTAGAGTGGCCTAAACCATATACATGACTGTCGATCCGGCTGCGAAAACTATCTTGTAAAGAAGGGAGGAGTGGGGGTGGTGGAGGATATGTGTCATGAGTCAAAGGGAGGCGGCGCAGAGCAGACGACGACGACGGCGAAGACCGTCCGCCGATGAAGCAGCACGTGCGCTCGTGGCGCGTGAAACGAGGCATGAAAAAGGCGCAGCAGCGCTGAGCAAGGGGATTGTCTGCTTGGCTACGGCCGAAGAAGGACGCATCGGCAGCTTCGCTCTGTCGACGGGAACGGCGGGCGTTCAGCTCGCCGCTGGTACTCCGGGGCGTAGCTGTAGACCTCGGTCAAGATTCGAGCGAGGCTCCGCGGAGGTGCTGCAGCTGAGGGTTCCGGACGCACCGCCAACACTCCCCCTTCGAAGGTCGGCCAGCAGAAATTCACCAGCACGACACGTCACCACTGCGAGCGGGGGACCATACTCGTACTTAGCCCAGCGGTTAGGCCTAACCCTTGGTCATGCCACGTCATCAGTGGAGACGGGGCGACGGCTTCGGAAGCAAGCGGTCTCTTCTAGCCGTCGTAAAGGACAGCGACGACTTCCGCCCGACCAGTCTCTATACCGGCAGCGGACTTGGTGGTGACGAGGGGGGACAGCGCCAGCAACGTAAGAACTTTCCTCGTGTTCATCGCGACGGCGTCGGCGAGGCCACAGTGGCCAGACTCAGGTCTAAGCACTGCGCCAATTTGAGACTTAACCCAATCAGTACTTTAGATTAGTAGGAATCTCTGTGTTGATTGTATTTTTGGCTTGTATATATTTTGTTCACTTTTGGGTTTGCCATGTTATAAAAGTTTGGTTTGCTGTGACAAAACGCTACCATCGTCAAGCGTCTCTCATTCCCTCTCCCACGCTCGGTATTACAACCCTCCGAGATCTCCGGCGGTAATTCGTGACAATATGCTCCCAACTGACCCAGATTTTCTGCTTTTCTCTTTCACTCTTCTGTTTCTGTCAGTTTCCTTCATGTTCTCTATTTTTCTTCTCTTATTTTCTACCTCTTTCTTTTTAACTCTCAGACAGGTATAAAGAGAAGCGAGAATAGACCATATGCATTCCTGATGAAGGCCGGTCTCCAGTTGAAACGTTCAATAAACGCTTTCCCTATTTTGTTGCCAATTCTGCGGGTCTACCACTCAGTATATATATATATATATATATATATATGTGTGTGACACCTTTACTTTAAAAAGAATGCGGGCTGATCCCTCTGTCAGAGGAATCGGTATAACACGAAAGTGAAATGTGTCTTCCCCTAAAAAGTTGAATGTTTATTGTACATTGATTTGAACTTGCGCATTGCTATCAGTGTTTTGCTGGCATGGCATCGTTTGACGTGCATGAAGCCACGTTCGTGTATCACCTCCGTAACATCCGTGACGGTGAGCATCCCCTTGAGGTAGCTAAAGTAGGTCACGTAATAACTGGACATAGTAGATTGTAAATGCCATGAGACAAAGGCATCAATCATGTTTACTGATGCCAGAATTACCCGTCAATGTCGTTAGCATAATCGTGCACTTAAAGCAGTATTTTTCTCACTGCCATGATACTCCATAACTTGAAGAGTAGACAGAAACTGTGCAATGAATGGTGCACCTTGCAACGGGCGTGGAATGGTCCCGCTATCCAGGAGAGGTGAAGTAAAGCCACAGCTGGACTAGAGAGGCATGTGCACCTCTCCAGTCCGGCCGTCGCTTCACTTTGCCTCTCCTGAATGGTGGCAATGTTCTAGGCAAAGTGTGTCTCAATGAGCGCGAGAAAAGCTGGACAAAAGTATCTAGCAAGAGCGAAAAAAAGCGGATAAGGAGAAAGAATGTAAGCCACGTTCGTATGGCTCAGGGGAACATGCGCCAATGGTGCAGTCGTGAATCATCAGCCACCTCTCACCATGGAGCCGGGCGCTGCAAGTTCGATTCCCAGAGCACTGTCAGTTTTTTTTGTTCTTACATGGATGTTTTACAGCATCACTTCCATTGCGGAATTGACGTAGTGGGGTTGCAGTGGAACCGGGCATAAAACAGTTTCATGTTAAATATTTGCTTATGGCTGAGAGCACAAGTTAATCCTTGAATTGGATTTTATGAAAGTGGGCAATTTAATGCACAGTAAGAAGAAAAAATTTTAGGTGACCTTAAAGCTCCATTTAATGTGTTTGTGGTGCTAGCCACTGACTTCTGTTTTTTCACAGTACGTTGCACAATCCACTAGGACCTGCTTGTTCCATGTTGTCAACTTCAGACTCTCAAACCAAAGCGTGCATACGTCCTCCTACAACAAGCAGAGCAGCAACTGACAATGTATCTTGATGCCCCGCAGGTTATGTAAAGGAGTGTGAGGAGGCGAGCAATGCGCAAAGCATAAGCTACATGCCCCTTCGTGCTGACATCACCAAGATGCCAGCAAAACACGAGTGCTGCAGGGTTAGGGGTGGCGGCGCACGCTACGCAGCAATGTTAGCCCTTCCCTCATCATCGAATAAGGCAGTCAACCAATGTCAACATCCAAAACGTTATCCTCCTAATTTTAGTGGAAGTCAAGCTACGGGCTTTGGAGAGTGTAAGTAGGCTTCTAATTAATGCTTATTAACTATTACACATGTGTAATTGTAGCCTACACTTGGGCACAATGTAGCAACCAAAAGTCAATTTTCTATGATGGCGAGTTCCACAATGCATGAAAATAGGAAAAAATGGGACAGAAAAGAAAGAGTGCTGACTTCCAAGTCAGCACTATGCAAAGCATAAGCTATGTTTCAATGAGCAATCACGATTCGATGTGCACCTACCGCAAATAGAATTTGCATTCATTATCATGATTTCGTTGCATATTTTTCTAATTTAATCTCCTATATCACATCTAACTGATGAAACTGTGAACTTGAACCATTATTACCATCTTTATACATTTTCAATTTATTATTGGGGTTTTCGAAATTTCATAGCACCCCTCACTTCCAGAAGACTGCCTGTCTGCTATGCAAGAAACATGATGTTGCTAGGCACTAGCACCATAAAAAGTAATGTCATGAGACGTCTTGATGATACAGTTGACTCTCGCTACAACGAATGCCGCTTCAACAAAATTTCCGGTACAACGAAAAATTCTTGCTTCCCCGTCAGCAGTCCATAGGAATCAATGCATAAATATTCTCGCTACAACGAACACTTATTTTGTGCCGTTTCGCTTCATAGAAATTTGTCGATGCAATTCCTTGCTCAAAAATTCGATTTGCTGTGCAGTAAACACAATCCTAGACATTTTGGCACATTTCAGAAGATAAAAATACATCTACAAAGTCGAAATCGCGTTTTGGCACCACCACAAAAGCCCGCTGTTCACTGCGTGGTTGACTACCGATGTCTACCGATGCTGTCTCCCGATGTCTGTCAAGATAGCGCGCGCAACCGCCTCCCTCCCACCGACGCCCCTTATGGTCCTTCGCCCAACGAAAGGCTGCCTGGGCGTTTCCTCTCTGCTTGAGAAGCAAGCGATGACGGCCTTCGCACACCGCGCGGTGCGATGTAATCAGTTCGTTCGGCGGAGACGGCTGGGTCGTTTCATCTCTGTTTCAGTCACGTTCGTCCCCAGCGCTAGCGCACGTTTACTCGTGCGCAAAACGTACGATGTGAAGGCACTGTTATCGAGTTGGACTTTGTACAGAACAATGGCGACTGCAAAAACGCCAAAAAGCATTCGCGGGTGGCCGTAGCGGGAGAACAGATGTTTCTCATCACCGCACACAAAACGGCTCATCATCGCATTTCTCCCTAATATCTGTGCTCAGCCTGAGCCTCTCAGTCATGTGTGCTGCATGATGTTGGACATTGTGTCGCGGCAATCTTGGAGACCATGCCCCCGATGATGCTTAGGCTTAGCTGCGCCAGCCTGCGCAGCACACATGGTAGCACGCGGCAGCACGCGTGAGGGAACTCCGATAGTACGGAGGAATGCAGCATTGCGAGTAAATGACGTTACCACCTCTTGCAAGGGGCTATATGCCCAGCAACGTGCGGTAGCTTTATCGGGACGCAGGAGTTACGAATCGGCGTGCCGAAAGTCTTCGAGACACCACAGATCGAGTGAAGCGGGAAAGCCATAGCGTGGCCGTTCGAGGGACTGCACGGGCTCAAAGTAGGCGATGCGTTTATTAAGCGAGTGCGTTCATTACGCGAGTACGGCATTTGTTTTTATTAATGTGAGAAGGTTGGTTACTGAGGGCTTTTATTTCCGTATCATGAAAAATGGGTGCACGTTACAATCTGTTTCACTTTTTTTTTGGTTGCGGGAAACGGGTGTGCGTTACAATTGAGGGCGTGGTAGAATCGAGTAAATCTCCCGGATTCCGTTTCTGCAATTTTTGCAGGTATGGTTTCAGTACTTCCGGTTTCCGAACCATCCTACTACCGCCGTGATAACGCGCGCAAGATTGAGGCATAAAGGTTTCTTTGTTCTAGCAGCTCAGGTCGGTTATATTTTTTTTATTTTACGACAACGAAATTTTCGCCTCAAGGAAATTTTTACGCGCACCGTCACTTTCGTTGTAGCGAGAGTTGACTGTATATATTGCAGCTAAAATATTTTGGCTGAAGACCTCAAACAGAATACAGAGGGGTATGCAGTATGCCAAATTAGAGATATGTGCTGCCAAACCTGTAATGAAAATGTCGTGCTGCTCAGCTTAACATTTTACATGCCGTTTTATGCACTGAAGCACAGCACTAAGCAAACTGAAACATCAGCTGTATTTCATTACAAGCATCGGGAAACAGCGCCAAAATAAGTGTCATCCTTAGATTCATCAGAAAGAATAGGTCTTGTGGACTCACTGGTGGCAGTGAAACTGCAAGCTTCCATAAAGCAGGTAATTTCACTAAAATGTTATGTTAGACCCTTGCGAAATCCTATTCAAAAGAAATCTTTATCTAAAAAAAACAGGCAATTGGTATGTATACATTCAATGAAATTCACATATCCACCGTGTCCAACACTGCAGTGCTTCACACACACTGCAGAAAACAATAGCTGGACTGTACTAATCCAGTTATGAAGCCTGAGAAGTCACAAAATCATGCACATAGAAATGGCATTCCACCATACCTCCTAATAACCTCACTACAATTATTCGTTAGGTGTTTGCCTCAATAAAAAACATTTGCTGAACCTTCTTGCTGTTAAGAGTCCACAAATGACCTGATGCAGCTCAAGCATGCAAGATTTACTATTTTAATGGAATTGTTCAAGGGCTGGCCTACCTGAAGTAGCTTGATGTTGGAAGGAAAGCCGCCCATCATGAGCTTATCCCGTAATTTCCTGTTAAGGAAACAAAACAGAAAGGCTAAAATGGAAGACCACACATCAATTCTTTTGCACTTAAAGGGGCTGTGTAACACTTTTGAACAAAGTCAGAAAATGGTGCTGATCAATTGTGGAGGCTCCTGTGAGCAAAGTATTATTGCTCTGCACACATTCCAGGGAATTCGCCCTTTATTTCCAGACACAGCAGGAAAGCACCCGCTCTTCTTTCTACAAATGATGTCACTGAGGGCACCGACTAAGCCACTCGAGGAAGAAGTAGCACTGGCTCATTTCATGACTGCGAAAGATCATCTGCAGCGCATTATTTATTCGTTTAGATTTGAACAAAGAAAATGTGTGCACCTCTTTCAAAGAGCAGCTGCTAAAATGTTGAGCGATTTAGTTGGTGCCCCAGTGATGTAATTTGTTGAAATGAAGAGCAGGGGCATTCCAGCTGTGTTTGAAACCAAACTGTAAGTTTCTTGGTGCATGCAGTGCAATATTATTTGCCTCACGTGTTCAGAGGAGACTCCATGATTGATAGGCGCCATTTTACAGCTATGATTAAAAGTGTTGCAGGGCCCCTTAAATAGCCCCAAATCCCTGCAGTAATTTGTGTGTCAACACAGTAGCCAAGAGCCTAAACATATGTTAGGTTTTCAAGCTTCCAGACCTTGGAAAACCCCACCAGCCTTCCCAGAATGCTTATCAGTATGTTTCATGCATGCTGCCCTTTAAAGATCCCCTAAACTACCCCTGACATTTTTTTGAACATTTCCGTTAACATGCGCATCAAGTTGAGAATGGCGTCACGATGAACGATGTAAAATGCGCCCGTGCCACGAACTCGAAAAACAATCCCATACGCCTTGCCGGCCATTTCCGGCACGCCAAAGTTAGCCGCGACGACATTGTGGTTTTTGGTGACGTCACAAAAGTCCGAGCTTCACTGATTGGTCGAAGGAGAATGTCGACTTCCGGTTAGTCTGCTAGTAAATGCACGCGCTCCCTGCTTGTTTGTTTTTCCTCGTCGTGTGTCGCTTGTGTGGTGTTCGCGTGTGCACGCTTGTGAATTCGTAACTGCGCTACGCTTCGCAAGTGGAAGTCAAGTACAGCCAACTAGGAACTGCAGCAAGTGTCAGAACACGATGGAAAGCGCTAGCAGAGAGCGTTGGTACAGCACCAACAGAACACTTGCACGAACGCAGGAGCCCAGCGGAGGCGCGTCAACTGGATGCGCGTCATCGGCGATGAACGTCACGTGACATTCGGAGGAGCACTCAGCAAGGAGGTGGCACCGGCAAGTAGCCGGTGAAGCGCAGGAGAGAGCAAAACAAGCAAGGGCCGCGTTTTAATAATCAAACGCACGTAACTCCGCTATTTCGGCACCGTTTCGAAAAATTCTTGCGGCTACATGTTCGGTGCGGACACCAGCACAAAAGCAGCACCACAAATAAATTTTGACCTCTGGGTGGTTTAGGGGCCCTTTAACAACTAGTAGTTTGCTGTGGTTCAGTTCCAGTGACATACTGGAACTGCAACCAGGGAATTTGCAATTTGGTTTCAAACACATCTGGAAAGCACCCACTCTTCGAATGTTCACACACTCCTAATATACAATCTGCATGCTATTGTTTACAATCATAGCCCAGTATACTTTCACACTTCCAGTGGGAAACAGCATCGAGTGAATTGAAGTTCCCGTGCTTTAATAGTGAATCCTGCATGTTACAATAACAGTTTTATTGCTTATCATAATGTACATATGATATGTGTTGAAAAATAAGTTTTTAAGAGGACTCTGAGTATACATTATACAAATGGGATAGCCACATGCCTGCAGGAAGAAAAACTAATGACAGTTATTGAGTGCGTTTGAGGTCTGCCATTTATCAGGTTTGACATGTTATCTTTAAGTGGGTGCATATGCGTTTTTGAATTTGCAGAGACACTGCAACACAATTCTCAAATGCAGTAAGACCACGCTAAACAAGTGTGAAGTTTGGGACACTACTACAAGTATTTTCAATTCAATGTAATGCAACCTGAAATTGCTCGACTTGCGTCACTGTGCTGTGATCACACAGCTAAAGACTTCCTACTTCACGCAGCAAGGACGCTAAAAATGATGATGTGGATAAGCAACACATAAGGCTTTTGCATGTGTTTCTCCTGAATGCACTTGTGCAAGCTTTTGCACTATCACATGTGTCCCCTCTCACTCATTGCTTACAGCATATTAAAGTACCTTATGTACGGTGCACTGGAGAGTACTATTTTCTGTCATGTTCAGATTACAAGAGCCATTGTTTCACTTGCCACATGTAGGGAAGACAAGCGGCTGAAGATTTTTTTGTAACACACACTGAGTCATAGTCTGCGAATAGTGTTAACGTCTGAGGTATCAATGTCTACTTCCAAAAGAGTAGTCCATAGCCATTTCGGTTGCCATGAGCAACGTCTCCATACGCTACGTTTGCATGTGCTCTACACAAGCCAATGCATTAAACGTCCACAACACAGAAACACTAACTGCACTTGGGAACAACATGAAGCTAACATAAGACACCTAAGCAATCTTGAGGTGGGGTGCGAATTAGAAGGAGTTTCAAAATTTGACTGTACAGCCGTGGTAATAAAAGCTATAGCTATAGTTTGCAAGGAATTTTACAGACAGATGCAGCTTGCATTAGAGCTCAGAATTATTCTTAAATTTTACTTCGAATTTTTTATATTTTTGCTTTGATTTCTTCTACATATGCCCCCCTTTATTTAAGATATACTATCCACAGAGTAGTGCAATTTTGTACAAAGGCAGCAAACAACACTTTAAAGAAGTGTAACTAAAGTTATGCACATACAACAAAAACTAGATTTGTCAGGTATTTTTTAAGTTTGTCAACATATGAAAATTGCCACTTATGGTCCTTTATACTAAAATTAAACAAAAAGAATGCACCTAGGCTATTCATTCTAGTTCCCCAGTTGTGTAAATGCTACTAATTAAAGCATGTGAAAATGCCTTGCTAATGCCTTGTGGTTCCCAGGAAAAAGGTGCACAAACCTCCAAATGTGCCGTTTTGAGGAAAATGCCAATGTAGTCTTTAAAAACACTTTGACTCTTCATAAATTACCTCTGCTGTCTTTTGAAGTGTCAGCATTGCTATTTCATTTCTCTACTTTTTCATTCCCTTTCCTGTTTAGCTTCAGACCTCAGCTTGAAATCACTTTTAGAACCTGCCGTCCCCAAACTGAATTTTTTTACCAGACAAAGCCTAAGCCCACTTTAAAAGGAGCCCCCTAACATTTTCAAGCACCTGTTTTATTACCATGCTGCATAGACTGAAGGATGGACAGACATATTCTGTGAGAACGACAAGCGGAAAAGATGTGGCTGATCCCTCTGTCAAAGGAATCGGTATAACACGAAAGTGAAGCGTCTCTTCGCATAAGCAGTTGGATGTTTACTCTTACACAGAGGTGAACTTGCCCATTGCTATCGGTGTTTTGCTGGTACGGCACCATTTGGCGTGGATGAATCCACGTGCACACATCACCTCCATAACATCAAGGGCCAACCCTTCGTGGTAACTGAAGTAGTTTACTGATAAGTGGGTACAACAGTCTACCATAAATGCCACATGACAAAGGTATCAGTCATATTTACTTCAGGCACATTGACCCATCAACGTCGTTATCATGCTCTGGCACCTAATGCAGCAGTTTTCTTGTTCCCATCACACTCGAACAGCGGTCAATGGGGAAACGGCACCCATGAAGAAAGGTGACCGGTGCCCTCCACTGCGCTATCACACGCAAGCTGTATGGACATGGCGATGCGTGTGGCTCTGCACGCATTCACTGAGGGGGACGTTGGAATGCACTAGGAATGGTGCCGCAATCCAGAAGAGATGAAGTGGAGCTGCCGTGATTCACTTCACCTCTCCTGGATGGCATCACTGTTCCATTCCAGGCAATGCGCCTGGATGCGCAGTGCCGCATCCAGCCGCACTGAAATGTGCTGAGCTGGACGAGACAAGAAAGCGTGTTCGTACAGCATAGAGCTTGTGCGGTGTTAGCGCAGTAGTAGGGCACCGACACCTTTCGTTGTGGTGTAGGGGGCTGTGAGTTCGATTCCCAGCCCATCAACAAAAGTTTTCCGAGTGTTTTTCTTTACTGTTCTTACATGGTTACTTTACTGCATCATATCCGCTATGGTAGTGTTGTTTTGTGGGGTTTTACGTCCCAAAACCAGTTCTGATTATGAGAGACGCCGTAGTGGAAGGCTCCGGAAATTTCAACCACCTAAGGTTCTTTAACGCGCACTGACATCGCACAGCACACGGGCCTCAACATTTCGCCTCCACCGAAATGCAGCCGCCGCAGCCGGGATTCGATCCCGCGACCCTCGGATCAGCAGCCGAGTACCTTAGCCACTAGACCACCGTGGCGGGGCCACTATGGTAGTGACATATGAGGTCGTGGTGGACCCCGGCATAAAACGCTTTCATGTTAAAAAATGTAGACCCTCGAGTTTCATGGGGTCAGATGGCTGAATTTCACTCACCACGTGTGACATAACAAGTAGCCAATAGAATTGGCTAGAAGCGCCTATATAGGAAAAGTTCGCAAACAAGGTTGCCTGTTGTTTCCAGAACAAGCACCCATCAATGAGGAGGGGGCACTATGTCGCTTTCACTGTGAACCCCTGTGCGGCCAGTATTAGCCACCCAGTTGTTGCAATTCTTCATTAGCCAGTTTTATAATTGGGGGCCCCAACACCTAGGAAGGCACCTTGTTCTTGCGCCCTTTTGTTGTCTCTGCCCTTTTGCTGTCTCTGCAAAAGTGTGCATGCTCGCGTTCCCTCCGATCTGGTCTACTGCAGGTTTCGGAGCGCACCTCAAACAAATGAAACTAAGCAAAGCAGGACACCTGCTGTCATAGACTAGCTATAGGTGGGAGACGCGTG